>DWHP01000013.1:0-32555 GCA_018247895.1 Parnassius honrathi
GCACTTAAAATTGCAATTAACAATTTCATTGGTGCTGGCGGGGATCGAACCCGGGTTACTCGCGTTCTGTTATATTTGCAGTGAGCGTTAACCATCTGAGCTACCACGGCTCTAAATGAATAATGATATACCGTTGTTGAAATTTTTGAAAATACGAGTAAATGAGGCTTCTACTTTTAATAGAAATTATTCCAAATTTAATGTGATTAATGGGCAAGAACGTTTTTACCTGCGGATCGACCCTAACGAATGTGTGCGTGTGCAGTAAAACCAATCAAAATGTTGCATTATCACGCATTTTGAATTTAAAAGATAAAAGTGTTAGAATGTTTGAGATTTTTTTTAAATTAATTTTTCTTCAACATATTCTTATATTACTTGTTCTGAACTTAGTCTTTAAATTTGGTCGGTTATTGCAAAATAACCCTGTATGTGGATGCTACTTCCGTTCGTGAATGTAGTTCTTTTACGTTCATTCTACTGCTAACAAGGCACTCTATTCATTCACTACCATTTCGTAAAAATCCCCTGCGGGACAAGTATCTCTTCTGTTTTTAGAAATGATTTGGCTAAATCGTCATGCTGAACAGACAAATTGACGTTGCTGTCCGGTTCAAATTTATTACAAGTTTGTGTTATAAAAATAACAAAAGAGTAAAATATCTTCAATGTAGCGTACGGATAAGTGCAATAACGTGTTTACTTAACAACGTTATATATAACGTGTTATGACTTTAAGTACTGTACTACATTACGTTATGAAGAAGGAGCATTTGCTACTTGAAACTTTTTCCGTTGCTATTATATTTGCAAAACAAACACAAAGACTATTACTATAATTTATTTAAGGATAAAATTACATTCTGAGTTGTAATTTTAGTTATATGTGTTACCGCAGAATTTTTATCTATGTAAAAAAATTTTGATTTTTTTCATTTTTTTATTAATTTTCCATTTTTAAAATTACCTTTTTCTACTTGATCATAGTTTTTTTTACTTCGCTGCGAGAATTTGACTTTTTGAATTAAGCGAATCCACCAAGAAGATTACTAGAATTATTTGTATTCCGATATTTATGTGTCTTAGAAGGCTAGAATGATAGGCTTTTGTTAAGCTAATTAAGTGTGCTTAAACATTATGGTTGCACAACCATGAAACTTAGGTTATCAATGGCTTCTAATAGTTGAAAAAATACACCGTAGTTTGCTTAATCGTTTTGTGAAATTTAGGTTCTTATTCGTATCTTCTGTTCACCATTTTTGGTCGTAAGTCTAGTCTCTAAATTAATAACATAAACTTAAACTTGGTGTTTCACAAACAAATCTCAGGAGCTTTATTGGCAGTGACGGAATTTTTTGAGGAGTTGTGCTTTTCTCCGTTTTTATATGTGAACGGTCACATCGACGATGTCACCTTGAATAATTACGCATTGCATCTGGATTATGCCTACTGGTTATACCACGAAAAAAATGCGCCACTTCCTCTACCTCGTTGTACTCTAGAAATGCAGTTATTGTTTTGGCCAAAACGCATGTTGAAGTAAACTTTGCAGCGCACATGTGCTAGTATTATTCATTTCACATATAAAGGTTATTACATAAATTGTAAGAATTATTTTCTATTTTAATTTACTATAATGTGAATGTCTTTATCGTAAAATGAGTCCGAAGGGACAATATATTTAAAAAAACGGTTTCGATATGGCGTAAAAATACGAGGTGGGAAAGTGGAAATTCCAAAAGAGCAAACATCAAAATCTATAAGATTACCACTTTTTAAAACTCCCGGAATACATTTCAGCTAACCTGTTTTTTCAGCATCATAGAAATTGAGACGGCTTAGTCCAGCAATGGGAACGACAACATTATTCTACTTATTTAAAATCAATCTGTTTTACAACTTCGTTGTTTAGTTAACAATAACTTTTTTTGTAATTTACAAATTTCAGTTGGAAAGTTTGGTTATTTCAACATGTTAAAATACTGAAAATTTGGCTTGCAACTATATTATGATTTTCCTTAGGGGTACGACGGATATGTGATAGATGTAGTCTACGGGCCTCAGCATTAATTTACGAGTACCATCACATGAACTTTGTACTCGTTTGTTTCCCTCCTTCTATAAAAAAATATCAATTAGGATTATATTTATGGCACATCAATTTCATTCCCAATTTCTCTCTTAGGAGTAATAGAATTAAATTGTGGCTGCCGACATCTTATAAATGGTTAGTTGCTACTGTGGAGCGGTCGCTGGTGAAAATGAATTACATTCGAAGCTTACAAAGCAAACATAAATCACGAACTAGTGCTTTACTTTGCGGCAACAAATATTAATAATAAACTATCCACATTTTAAAATTCATTAAACATTAATTAAAAAGAAAACGATAGGGGATTTAAAGTATTTGCTTATTTTCATAACATAACTTATAACGTATGTAATATTTGTAATACGAGTAGAAATAAATTAAAATATCACATTGCCATATTCCTCGAGGTATAGTGTCAAGAACGCAGGTTACGTTTCGTCGCTAAATGGCTATATTTGGGTGACAAAAGAACAAGCCCTCATTACTTCATTGGCTTATGGTATTTCGAGACGATCCAGCAGTTTGATGGACATGTCTCGCCATACGTACAAGCAAACAAAATAAAATTCTAATATTCTTATGACGAGATGCGGTCATAATCCGTGTTTTGATTAGAGCACAAAGAAAGTGCCGGAATGGGAAAAGTTGTGACATTTGCTTCTGAAGAGAGAAAAAAATTTCATCCATCCATTCATCCGTTACAGCTTATAAAATCACACTACCAGACTATGGGCCTCCCTCATAGATATCCTCATTGGAGGGATTTTGCCATAGTAGCCACACTTGGCGAGCGGGTTTGCAACCGAAGTTTTTTTATTATTTTGAGTTGTTATCGGGAGGATGCTGCTGCCTATTTCCTGTTTTATTTTTCCTCTGTCGGCTCTTCGACACACCTCCACGATGACAGCCTCGGGACAATATGGGATAGTGGATATTCTTACACTGCCATTACACGAGAAAAAACGGCTATTACAAGTATTCCGATGTGATAATTCCAAATGATGTTTTAACAAAGTTAAAACCAAAATAAAATCATTGTAAACACATTCTATTTCCTTGCTTTCATAGTTCAAAGGTACACGACCGGAGAACAATCTTACTTGATCCAAAATTACCACAACTGGCGACTGAGAATAGTGTCAAAGGGGCAAGATTTCTGGTACTGTTGTTAATTCTCCAACAGTTGACTGTTACACGCTAATAAAAAACATGGAAGAATTACTAATTTATGCAGCTTTTTCCTCCATAATACTCTGATATATTCAACTATCATTAATAGATGTTGACTGTATTGTACATCCAGTGATTTAAAATGCTAAATATTTACGTTCACACACTGATATAATCACCATAATAAACTTCATACTTGTCCAGCCATATTCGATATAATGTTCATATGATAAGATAGTTACGAGACTACTAGGGCTTGGGATTCCTACTTACCAGGATGAATTCTCAAGTAAGCGTTTCTGGATAATTTTGGAAGACGGGATGATCTTTTCCGGCCAGCCCAATTTGTTAATTTTAAAACTAAATTATCGCTACCGAAAACTTGAACAAATTGAAAACTGGTTTTGATGGTATTTTGCATTACTTTAACTATACAGAAACATAATTTCCTCTAAATGAAAATGCAGTCACGGCAGTCGATCTCAACGGAGACAAGCCATCTGCTCAAGACTGGATTACAGTGCCCGATGTTATGCGCAAGCGCAAGTGAACTTTTTATTCTCTCACTCTCATAGTCCGATGGGACGGTAATCCGACACGACCGAAGAGAGATCAGGTGCATGACCAACGGCTTTATTTGCTTTCTAAGGCACCGCTAACTCCCTGAACGCTGACTGATACCGATAATTTCTTTGTAGAAAAACCTAGTAACTTATTTTGACTTGACCCACGATTCCAACACGAGACCTCACGCCAGCAGTCGCCCTTACGATTAATAGACTATCAAGGCATTTAAAATAATTACAAGTATTATAAAACAATAATTTTAACAATTAATTTACTTTAAATACAGGCACAGAATAAATAATAGTACATACAGGTAACATGTAGCACAATTACAACTGCAATATTCTTTTACGTAATTTAAAGTAAGGGTTGCAATTAAATACAGGTCAGTAAGCTGAACTGGTGATGGACTATACCATAAACGACGAATTGACAATCGATGGAAAATAAAGGCTCTCAATTAGCAGCCTCGTACCTGCAAATGGAGTGTAAGGTGGCCCTCTACTAGATGATGTTATGACCTGATAAGTTACTTATTCCTGCTGCCAAAAAGCAGCATCTGCACTGCTGTTTTCCATTGTGAAGGGTATAAAGAGTCAGTATTATTACAGACTGTGAGCCATTTCATCTTAGTCTTTAACAGAAACACAAACTTTTTTATTTTATATAGATTGTAAACAATACTTATTGAAAGTCACTTTTTTCATTTACCACTGGTTTGCAAAAAAAACCTCTCTCCCAAGAAGAACCAGCAAGAAACCCAGCGGGACTATTTTTATTTTCAAATAATAGCTCACTATCGTGTATGTCATAATTAACAACACAAAGCTAATTAGAAATAGCTTGGTAGCGATCACCCTTTCCATGAGTTATAATCATTCATAAATTCCTTAATATTATGAAACCCCTTTTGGTATAAACTTAGTTTAATAAAGTTTTCGAATTTTGAGCCTTTTAGAGGTGACATCACACTGTAGTCTTCTCCTTTTCATGATGTGAAAAGGAGAAGGCTACAGGTGAATCATCATGCGGACAGTAAGTTCATTTTTCACTTTAGTTTTTTAAAAAATAATTTGAGGAGGCCAACTTTCTTGACTGAGTCTTGTAAAAGGCTGTTATAATACAAATGATGATGATTGTAATCACAAATAGCGACAAACAAGTCTACGCAATGTTAAGTAGATACTTTGGCTCAAAGACATCTATTTTTATACGTGTTAGAGCCACGCAGCAGCTACATTATGGTTGTAACACGAATGGGTCGGCTCGACCGCGGAAGGACCACGCTCTCAAAGAATACCTGCGTAAAATAGCAGCTTAATACTGCTGTTTCGAATGGTGAGTGTAGACATCCGAAGATCCTTTTTTACTGTAAGCTAGGCATTCCATCTTAGCCCACAGGTATGACAACATATCTGCGTTATGATTCTTAATCGAGGATAAATGTAGATGTCTATCGGCCACAGCATCCACTTACCATCACATGGACAGTGTGCTCGTTTGTCAACCTTATTCTATAAAAAAAACATCTACGTAAATCCACGTAGATGTCATTTTTTATAGAATATCACATGTTTTTCGTGCTACATTCATAATACGCTACTACGTAATTTAACCTGACATATTTAAATTTATTATTTTAACAAATAAAAATCCTCCATTCCTTCCAGTTATTGCTATCAATAATTAAACTTGCAACTTCATAATTACGAGTTTCAAATTCAATCAAAAACCCTCGCTGCGCTTCATTTCAAAACATGACACTACAATACAATTTTACAAAGGTACAAAGTATTAAAATATATTTTACGTGAAACGAAGCATGAAATTTCAACTACATAAATAACATAATTACGGTTGCTCGAAATTTGAATCTTAAAAATTTTGTAAAACATGTAGTAGAGTAAATTGGTTTAGAGTTTCGCAACGGCAGTCATTAATTATACGGTTTTGATCATTAAGAAAAGGTGAAACGTCCGAAGCATAAGCTTTTAAAGGCGGAGCTGTATTTCTTTGATACACTATGGCTATATATATTTCAAGTCGAAAGTCAGGAAGATGGTGGTGTTTCACACCAGAACCTCAGAAAGCACGTACGTTGGTTCCACGCCACCGGTCCTCTCTCGTGCTTTCTCTACGGTCATGTCGGCTTGCAGTCCTCTTGTACTATGAGATTGAGAAAATAGAAAGTGCACACGTGCTTGTGTAACACCTGGATACCATAATCCTGTCTTGAACGGACGACACACATGAAACTGGCCGCCGTGACCGACATGCGATCCGGATTCTGGTCTATTACTATTATTATATGCATCTCTGTATTATGTGTTATTGCAATGGTTTTGTAATTCAGTATTCACCCACTTCCAGACGTCAATAATCTCATTACTTCATGATCCTTCACTAGTATCATCAAATCTCATGATTTAAGCGTATTGTTTATGTACATCAGCACAAATTTTATTTTTGTAGAGGTACGGCTAAGTGTGACAAACGAACACATAGATCACCTCATAGTAAGTAATATTAGTGGTGTTTGATAGCTGCACTAGTTGTCTTATTGTCCTGCTGATACACTAGAAGGGTTGTCGGTAAATAAAACGATCCACAACTGTGTATGATCTAAGCTGGTCTATATTTTTGAACTATAATTTCAGTGCTTTGTGCCTCAAAAAAAAGAACTAAAGCTTTTTAAAATAACAAAAATATGATTTTTTCATAGACCATAGAGTATACTGGCGTATGAGTATACGTCATTGTATGAGTATACGTCGTTTATGAACAAGCGATATGTGGATAGAGCGACGCTACAGTTATATTATGGTTGTAGCAGGGTCTGTAAGGGGAAGGACCACGGTCTTACTGAACTTTGTTTCGAACGGCGATTGTAGAGACTCGCAGATCCTTATTACTGTAATCAAGATATTGCATCTCCCTTATCATGGATGACAATGCATCTGCCTTTTGATTCCTAATTGAAGATAGATATAGGTAAATGTATATGGATTACAGCATTCACTTACCATCAGGATGACTGTGTGCTCCTTTGCCTTCTATATTCTATTTAAAAAAACTTTCGTCTATCATCGATGAATAATCGAAAAGTAGATATATTTTCATCCTTGAAGACTGCGATGATATGCCACGTTACTATTAAATTGTATACCCGAGCCTCGTCACTCACTGTACGAAACACAGCAGCGTTATACAACTTTTTACACTGGTATTATGTGAGATCGTAGTCCTTCCGCGATTGAATAGATTCATTCGTGCTGGGGTAATATACCATAGATTACTATAATACGCAATAGAATGGCTGTCAACCTTATTTTCTACGAGCGTCGGCGTCACCGGGAGCACACGGATAAACAATTACGTCGTATTATCCCTACTACAAACCCGATTCGCTGTGTTGACAGACTAAGTAAATTTTAACATTTTAGACTTTTGATTAATGTTCAAGATCAACATTAAAAAAATCGTTTCAATTTTAATAAACATTTATTTGTAAATAGTGAGCAATTTGGCATTTTCTAAATAATTTGCATGCGAAGCGATTGTAACGTCAAAACACATTTCGTGTTGACAGTTATACGTGTGAATTGATATGCTAGTGACATTTTAATGGCTACACGGGCTCCGCTCACTTCCCCATTCCATTATGTATGTATTGTAGTATTCCATGTATAATACGCGCCAGCGTGAGACTGCCAAGTTAAAATTTAATGTAGTTGTAATAGTGGTGATATGAGGTCCACTACAAACTGACTCCGAGTGGTTTAGTGGCGGAGAAATAAAACTGTTTTTCTGATGTGCAAGCGAATCCAGTATGGAGTATCGGTCAGCCCTGCCTATATTTATATGTGCGGCTACGTCGTTAGTTTACCAATAGTAACAATTTTTATTTACCTAGCCAATTACAATTCATACATTCTGACCAATAAAGATTAATCAAAAATATTATGTACATACGTACAGTACGCTCCATTTGCCGGCGTGAGACTCGTGGATAGCTTCTCGTAGCTGCATTGCCGGACGGGGCTATAAAAGTGGTGCAGACCGACGCGCGCGCGAGCGGCGGCGGCGTGGGACACATCTCCGGAACAGCAAGAAGAAGCGAAGCTGCAGCGTTAAAGAAACGGCTCGAAAATGGTCGTCGGATGCATGAAGATAGTCGGCGTGTGAAGACGATGTGACGCTGGTGATATTTGTGGATGTTTCTTGTTTCTATATTAGAACGTTAAATATATACGTCAAATTATCTCGCGTCGATATGCAGCCCGCAGTATCTCAGTAGCCGTGGGTAAATAGGAAATAAATGTTTCCTTCAGACCTTCGCGTTCCGTGCTATGGTAGCAGCAGGTTGTATATTATTTATTGCCGTTTTAGGGTTGATTAGCCTGGCTGCTACAGCATGTATGACGGTGTAATTATAAATTTATTGAAATGAGATATGTTAAAAAGTTTTCAAGACCTAATTTATCCTTTGTAAAAAATATGTCATGAATTTGATATTTATTGTGTGCAATTTTTGGCCGCACAACTTGTTACAATTGTATTTTATCTATTAGGGTCAATTAAAGAACAGGTTAAAAAAATTATTAGTTTCTTATGGTTTTGTGCTATTTATTGATCCTATAAAACGACGACAAAGCCTGAAACATTTACAGTTGTCGGTCCAGTAAAGCAATAAGTTCGCTTTTCACAAGTTTATGGAAGTTTATACTGATGTTATCAGAATTTGTTTGTAGCAAACGAGAGTTGTGCAGTTTGGTGATGAATGGGCAAAACATAGAAGATTACTTAGAAAGAAATTCAATTCGCTCGCAGAGTATATAGCCACTGTGATCTCCTACATTCAAGGAAACTTAATATCTATCAACGTAACAAACGCTGGAAAAACGCATATCGGATAAGAGAACTCTGAAAGTCAGAATGTCGAATGGTTAGATTGTGAGTTTCGTATTCTACTTGAGTGTCGAGCCTCGATAGATGAACCTAATACATGTTCGGAAAAGACAAAGAAACGAAAAAACATAGAGTTAATACAAGAGCATGGATTCGACTGTGTGCTTAATGCATATGGTCAGGAGTTACGGTCTATGGATGAGACGGAGGAGACTCCTATCGTTAATATTATACGAACTGCATCAAAAAATGATAAGAAAAATTATTTTCATATAGTATATTATTAATTGATTCAGTTTACAAAGACGGTATAAACACTTGAAACTATTTTGTAAATGGGGTTGTGATGTGATTTTATATCAGATGCAAATGCAATACCAATGAAGTGGTAGCGCGTCTCTTTAGTGAGAATAACTACGGTCCTGACCGTTAGTGGGTTAACTGCTGCGCACCATTTCTGTCACGACTGCAACGTATGGAGATATTCCGTCCTCCAACGCTTTCAAAATGAGTGCACAAGCTTGTCCAATCATTTATGACAGGAAAAAACATGGAGTTTATCATCGTATATAACCTCATGGGGAGGAGCAGCTAAAACTACACTGCTACCACCGGAGCGCGCTCAAAGAGCTGTACTAGAAGTTGCAACATTCCGCCCTATTCTATTTCCGTCCCATCTCTTATATAAATCCTATAACGTGCTCTCAGTGCGCCAGTTATTCGTTATGAGTACGTTACTAAAACAGCACTTAAAATTGCCCTACAGAAGAGAGGTCACTGATAAAAGACGCGAAGATAAAGTAATTGAAACTAACATTAGAATAAGGCATTCCTTCATGCATAGATTTTTTACATTCCTCGGCCCTTTTCTGTATAATCAAGTCAATGCAATTTTGTAAATATATCCATTAAAAATGAAAATAAAATTTGTCATACAATGACACGGAAAGGTTGCTGACTGTTTTAAGTTAATTAATATCATAAGTAAATTAATGATGATATATTTTACCGAAATAACCCTTATTAGTCAGTATGGTATTCATTTAATATAAGAATCAGAGAATATTTTTTAATGTAGCCTTTAGCACACACACCCGGGATACAGGTTTCAGTTTCAGTTGCCTGTTATTGTAGACTAGATTTTTAAATTAAGACTTATTATAATAATAATAATTATTATTACTTATTGAAAACAAATTTAAGGCTTTTCTGTCAGATTTTACCTTTTCACAATGTTTCAATATTTGTCTATGACAAAAATGATCACTAAAATTTTCAAAAATAAATACAAAAGAATAGATTGTGCGATAAATAACTTGAGCTTGCTCTTTACTTTTTTTTCAATTTACAAGTGCTTGTATTAAAAAGTATGTAGTTGATATCCTTTCGTCTAGGTGTGTTGTAGATCTATTGTCCCCAAAAATATAGGATTACAAGAGATACATAAAAGGAAGAATTATATAAGACCAATTGCATTTTAGAGATATTGGAATAATGTCAGGAGTGAGGACCTAGAAAAACATATAGCAAGTCGATGGATGTAGGTGGTTCAGGACCAATTATTTGTTAAAATTTGCACGCATACAAAGAGTTTATATAATGTTTCGTTGTTAAAGTTAATAATAATTATTAGGAACATTATTGATTGATGTACTTAATAAAGCGTGCTTAATTTTTTGAAGGTAAAACAAAAGTAGGGTATTTCAAAAATTTGACATGTACTAACGACCACAGTCTAATATATATATATATATACACACCTAACTAGCAAACCAACCCGGCTTGGCACGGGTGATTTCTGGACCGTTGAACAGTGCCACCCTACCGAGTCTCAATTATGAATTGTTCAGACCCTCCATCCCTCAAACTCTCAAACAGTTTTCAAAATTTTTCAATTTTTTTCTAAACCATTTCAGAGCTATTTTCAGGTTTTGTGAGATTAACGAACAGTAATTGATTTTTATATATAGAGATTAGTCTTTTGAGCTTTCTTTATACTTCACAGACACAGGTAGACAATCGTGTTTTTTTTTTGTTGGTCTATATAACAAATCGTCTCGTAACAAGTCCGGTTTTTCATCTAGCACCTACTGCGATCCACACTGGCTTCGCACGTGTGATTTCTAGATCTCGACAACAGCGCCACCTACCGGGTCCAATTGTACACAGAAAATTTCTTTAAAATCGGTCGAGCCGCTTTTATATACGTACATATAACTATTACGTACGTAAGCACTGAATAAATAGATAATAGTACTACGTAGTATAAGCCTACAATACCACCCAGTAGTAAGTGGTGATTCGACCCCGAACGGTAAATTGTTAGCGTATCAAAAACCCGTTCACTTATGCTTTGAGGACACAGATTATAATCGGATGGAAAATTATTCACCAGCAAATTATCCCACTCCCTTGCTGTTCGCATCACAAAAGAACAAGAGATCCGTTTGGTTTGAATGTGGAATATGGACAATAAAGGGATGAAGATCCGCTAACAGTCTTGTAGACCGATGGGTGGAAAGGGAAGGGCGGAATTAAAACAAAGCAGAACATTTCTGCGCACACTCTCCGAAATGCACCCTATAGTACACCGAGAAGCTGACTATTTCATACAAGTGCTCGAGGCTGACAAGATTGGTTTCCAACAAATCAAGATTACAAATGAGCCTCTTAGTTCGTCTTTCGATTGAGTGCAAGCCAATGCCGCTAGCTGGCATTTTATAGCATCAGCCCATGTGACAGCACAAATTAATGCACTACCGGAGTTGCCGTAATGTATCCAATAGAATACAGACAGGTATATAACATTTCCGTGAGAAAAGCACACATAATTAATGTCGCAGCGCGGATATGAGATAATGCAGGCTTTACCACGATAACGTATATCCGGCACGTGCTAAGATTACTGGCCAACGGGTATAGTGAACGAACCACATGTTTGTGCAATCTTCTTTCGTTTGGACAGTACCACGATTCGCTTAAGCTTTCGCACTAGACCATGAACACAACATGACTTGTACCAATGCTTCATAATGCTTTTATTATCACAAATCAATTATGTTTACCGTGTGTTGGCAACCTTATCTCGGACTGAGAATGTTCATGGAGCCACTATTAGAACTAACAGGAAGACTTCAAAACTAAAGATGACTTCAAATGGCAGCCCAAGTAGCACACAAGAAATGTTAGCAGATACTTTATCGCTGTCTTGCTGTATAACAGCTGTTTAAGGAATTTTGTATCTTTCTCAACCTACGTATAACAGATTCTTATATCTTTTTAAAATCAGGGTAATAAAGTAGCCGTTTAGTAGTGATGATAATGGTTTTGGAGATAAAAAAGGATTTTTAGAGCTTTTGGTTATAAAGTCGAGACATAAATATATTTATTAACACTATAGGACCTAAAAGATGAATAAGTAAGATAAAAGCACTTCAATTGAGTTATAAATATTGCATATAGCACTCAAGATAACCACCTAAGTAGTACAACATAGTCTATAACTTTACAACAGATATACGAGGATGTCAATAGCACTTTCACTATCTTTTATAGCACTTTTATTGCCCGACAGAAGCACCATAAGCGGTACATTTGTTAAATATAACGTGTTAATACCGCCAGTGCCGCATAAGACATGCAAAAGATATGTTATACAGCTATAAGAGCTTTAATCTATGCTGAATCACCATTAATACAGTAAAATCTGTACAAGACTTAATATTAATATAACTATTAATTTTTTTGTCCTGCGTGTGTTAATAAAATTAATTAAAATTACAGATGGGCCTTAAAATTTTTCGATTGTAAAAAGATTTTTATGTGGGTAGGTACACAAACCTCAAATTGGTAAAAATACTTCATAGTTCGGTGATTATAGATCTTAAAACTCTAAAATAACTATCACTAGTGACATGCTACTTGTAAAAGTGTATGTAAAAAGTCGCAAATACCTGGCAGTATTTTATGAAATATGTATGTCAATAAAACAATCTGTTTTCTTATGTTAGAGAGCACACTTTTCCCAATAAACAAAGCCTTTTGATTTTTATGCCCTAATAAATTCACCACAAATTAAGATAACTCAATCTAAAAGAAACTGCAAAATTAACCTTTTTAACGCACTTCAGTAAGAAAATTTACAGCAAATTTAACCAGGTTTCACAGGCACATAAAAGTTTAGCTTAATTAATGCATATTTTGACAAAAAACTTACATTCGCACTAATGTTCTACGTAAACAAGTAAAATAAAATCATTATATCTTGCTTTACACTTTTTTTAAATATTTGCCACCATAACACATCGCGATCAATTTGAAATAATAATTATCAATTATGTTCTGCAACAATAATTCTGACTATAAAAATACCTTTAAGATGCTTGAAGATTTAATTCGAGCTACAGTCGCGTCGCAATCATGTTCACAATTCTATAAAGGTGATACAAGATTTTCTTGTATATTTTTTAGCTCCAAAAATCACTTTTCACGCAGCTTTGTATCGCTTTACAAACCCACTTTACCGCTATCATATCCCTACTGTAGCACTAAAGCCCGTATAAAGTGGGTTATTTTTCAGCGGCATAGAAGCGATTGATAAGTTCTCTATCGCTACTGTAACACTTATTTATGAAGGTAAAGTAACATTAAATATCATCGAACTATATTACCATAGAATACTATAATACACAATAGAATGGCTGTCAACCTTATTTTATACAAGGATAGACGTCGCCGGAAGCATACATACAAGCAATTACGTCGTATTATTAGTTAATCACTACTACAAACCCGATTCGCTGCGTTGACAGACGGATTTTATTACATATTTATTTGTAAATAGTGTGCAATTTGGCATTTTCGAAATAATTGCATGCGAAATTTGGAAACGATTGTAATGTCAAAACACATCTCGTACTGACATTTATAAGTGTGAATTGACGTGTTAGTGGCATTTTAGTGGATATATATTATAGTATTCTATGTATATTACTAGCATATAGAACAGACTCCTCGAACCAAAAGATTGTTTCATTACGGTAAAAGTTAGAACTAAAGTTCGCTGCAGCGCTAGAATAATAGTTACGTTGTCTAACCAAACCATTAAAACATGCAGCGCTAGTTTGCATTAGGGGTTAGTTTTTTTGAGTTAGTTTAATAGTTAGTTTAATGGCGCTTACGCGTATCGTTCAACATAGTGTAGAACAAGTTGCTCCCATAGATTTTACAACTGCAAAATGGCGGCGATTCTCGTGAGCATTGTATCAACGCGAAAAACTTTAAATCAAAGAGTTTTAAACGTTTTAATGTCTACTTATCGATGAAATGTTAAACCATCACTTTTTTTGATGTTCTGTAGTTGTATTTATGAATACAACCAGGCATTTAGAAGTTGTTATTTATGCGAAGCAAACACGACCCGTACGTGCGGGCGTTAGACACTCACTAAACAGTTTCGGTACAGTGTACCGCAAAGCGTGGCGCAAAATCGTGCAAGGCGTTGTCTTCTCTATATGTAGTAGTAATGTTAAACGCACCTGTTAAGCGGCTACTGTAGCGCTTTGTTATACCGCTTGCGTGTTACTTGGGAGATGTGAAGTACACAGGTTACGGAGACGTCAGGCACTTCTAGTCTATTTATTTCAATAAGTGAAATACTCGAGAATACTGCGGTTACTGCATTTATCTATTAACATGCGTCTTTTTTTTAATAAAATTAGGGTGACAAACAACCACACAGTCCACCTGATGATAAGTGGTTACTATGGCCCATAGACATCTACATATATCCTCGATTACAAATCAAAATGCAAATGCGAAGTCACCCGTGAGGACTAAGATGGAATACCTCGTTTCCAGTAAAAAGGGTCTCCGGCTCTCTACACTCACTATACGAAACACAGCAGCGTTAAGCTGCTATTTTAAGCTGGTACTCTGTGAGAGCGTGGTCCTTCCGCGTTCGAGCCGACCCATTAGTGCTAGAACTGTACCAGTAATATAGCTGCAGCATGACCCTACCACGTATAACGTCTACCGTTACTGTTAATGTTACCGTTACAGCTTACTTAAGTCTACTGCTGAACATAGGCTTCCACCATTGAATGCCTTACAGGGGGGACAGCCGCCATGCCACGCTTGGCAAGCGGGTTCACAACCGCAGTCTTTTATTTTAGTCGTTATTAGAAAGACGCTGCTGCCCATCTCCTACCTGTCTCCCTCTGTCGCCTCTTAAGACACCCATGGGATGATGTGGAGTAGTGGATATTCTCACACCGCTACTGGACAATTATGGCGTCCCACGTTCTCCTCGAGATTGCTACGAGTTAAAGAGGAAGCAGAATCAAGCTTAATCGATATTTGTTAAAAAATTAGTACAGAAACTTGAAAATGTAATGACAACCACCGCACTATTTCAATAACATATACACGGAGACGTATGGAGATTAAAAAACAAAAATAGTCATTATTATTGACTCGTCACGTGACGACGTCTCAATTGTTTTGGCACGAACAGCTAATGTATGTCTATTTCGATAGTGTGAGGTTTTAAGACAAGTGAAACAACTACCAATAACATATAACAGCAATATTTTATAATGTTATATGTGAGGTATATTCTGACAGGATGGAGACCAATAAGATGACTTCATTAACGCAATTATGAATAGATAAATCTAAATCACATTGATACATTGATCTCACTAAAATAGAAAACGCGCACATTAAACTGGTCAGACCAAATTCTTTCAAAAATAATGAAAATATTTCTGAAGTGTTTTCGATTCTAGCTATTTCAAAAAAGACACTACCACAGATAAAAACAGAACCGTTCAGAAGATTAAATGTAGAAAAGAAAGATAAGAAAAATGTGGGGATTATAAGTGACAATACGAACTACAGGGGAGGAAGCTCTTCCTAAATTCCACAAGACTCCTACGCAATAAATTTCGTTTAGTAAAGTTGGCTAATGAATTTTTTTTATATATTTTTTTTAAGGGTAGGGTAACAAACGAGCACACAGACCACCTGATGGTAAGTAGTTGATGTGTATAGTAGTGGTAGTCATCTACATCTATCTTCGATTATGAATCAAAATGCAAATGCTTTGTCACCTGTGAGGACCAAGATGAAATGTCACGTTTCCAGTAAAAAGGGTCTCCGGTTCTCTACACTCACCATACGGAACACAGCAGCATTAAGATACTAATTTATTCTGGTATTCTGTGTACATGCCGCAGTATAATACTAATATAACTGCGGCATGGCTCTACCACATATAAAAAAATGAATAGTAGCAAAATGAAAACTTGTGAAAATATGCGTTTTACAGCGCTTATTTTCACAAGTAAAAAATAAGTAAACACTATAAGAACAGTATTTCCTTATTTAAAAAATAATATTTAAGGGCTCTTCTTTTTGTTACCTCTAAGAGCTAAAATAGAAGGCCTCCTATTATAGCAACTGTATAGGTATACATTTCTTGTAACTCATCATAGATAATACACCACTGTGTTAAACAAAAAAAGTAAAGTTCCAGCCTATATACATCCCACAGCTGGGCATAGGCCTCCTCTAATTTCTGAGCGGGTTTTAGGGCAAGGAAGTGCCCACCGCGATGCCCCAATACTTGTTGGCGAACTTAACGTGTATTCGAATTATTTTTTTTCTTATTTCTCAGATATTCCTTCCTTTCCTTTTCCGTTTCCTTGCGAAATTTTCCTCCATCGCTAAGCACGTGATAAATCAGCACTTAAAATTGTAATTAACAATTTAACGAATTAACAAATTAACATTGATGCCAGCGGGAACCGAGCCCGGGTTGCCCGCGTACTGTAAAAAATATAGCGAGCGCAAACCAATCGCAATCTGAACTACCACGACTGGCACCCTGTGTTATACTGGGATTATACTCCGATTTTCTACTAACGTAAACAATCATAATAATGTGCTGAATAGTTCTTCCACCTAAACAAGGTTTTATTCAAAAGTTTCTTGAGCATTTGCGTATAAAACCGCACATCTTTTTTGATCGTTCATTCATCTCTTTAAACCGTCTCCAATGATGCCATCATTTGCAGTCATTAATAAAAGTAAATGAAGAATGTAACAGCTTAGGTAAGATGCCATTTATGAGGCAACGTATTGCGCGCAATTGTGGGAGGGAGGGAAAGGCTCTTAAAAATTCCATGTTTTATGCACATTTTCGCAAAGTAACGCCTAATTATATTAAATAATTCGTTTGAAGCCTGATTTGAATCCATAAGAAATTTAGTGACGAAAGAAAACCGGAAGTATAAATTTTAAAAATGAAACGGTTGAAGAATTAATGAAGTCATTGATTGTTTGTGTGTCTGCGAGTGTGGTTGTTGACGGATTAAAACTAAAACATCAATAAACTTTGTGTCAGTTTGTTATTTGTTCCAGTTGTAACAATAGTTTTCTTTTTAATTCTATGCCTAAATTTTCAGTAATATAAAAGATATTATTGAGTAGTGGATAAAGCTATGTATCAAACTTGCATAGTAACAACTTGCCGAATTCACTTCCTGTTCAATATATTTAAAAATGGGATAACTCTAGTAAGGAATACTCTGTTCGCCCAATCAACTTTCTATTTAGTGAGTAATTTAATTTAAAACAAAACTACTGAACTATTTTAATTCTTACAGATTTTAAACGTAAGTTTTGTTATAATATCATTTTTTCTAAAATTATGCGAGATGGGAAAGTTCACTATGTTGAAATTTGGTTGTTTCAATTAAGTTAAAAATCAGAAGAGGTCTGTGTCATTTAATGTAACTTTATGTTCAGCTTTTTTACTTTTACAAATTGTAGGATAATAACTTTAATAGAGCACTATTCTATGATAATTGATAATACAAAAATTATTTAAATCACCTTAAGATGAAAATTACATAAGACAAAGATTAAGAGCGTAAGTGGAAACTTTCGTTGTGTGACATTATAAGACTCAATCAACTAACACTTGTTATCTCTCCAAATAAAATTGGAGTGTCTGTTTGTTATTTCAAAATAACAAATTCTTATTAAACGCATATAGTAAGTATTTACAAAAATTTTTTTTGTCTGTCTGTTTGTTTGTTTGACCGACTTTGACGAGTCTTTAACCGGAAAATAGCTGGTGTTATAAGGAGTAATTAAGGCTACTTTTATTTAAAAAAAAAAATTAGGGTTCCGCGCTGAAAGAATAAAACCCATGAAGTTCAATCCCAATATACTCCACGCGGATGAAGTCGCGGTTCACAAGCTAGTTGCTAAATAGATTTCTATACAACATGTTAATAGAATTTTATAACGGATTAAGCGATTTGTGGTGGCGCTGTCGTGTGACACGATGATTAATCGCACTATCAAAGTTCCCCAGTAAAGCAGTACAATGTATACAATAGCTCCGAACTACCACTCGGAGCATTGGCCGCTCCCCGAGCTGAACTCCTTTCCCGGCAGGAAATCTCCCCCTTTATTATAATTTTTTTTAAATATTTACATACATTTGGTACATATTTATTATTAGTATTTCATTAACGATTGTGCAAATACGAAAAAATGACTGCAGGTCTCGTAGGTCTTTCCAGTGTATTAACTAATTGGATGCCTATTGATTGATGCAATTGTATCTTTCATGTATTATTATTTAAGTTTATTAATTCTTTGTGTGTTTAAATATGCTGTATTTTTAAGCCTCAAAAAAGTTTCCATCGAAATTCTCAAAATGATAAGCACAAAGTCGGAAGCGCTGTCATCGCGCAGTATAAATAATCACTTTTGGCCAAGGAGTCGTTAGCGCAGCCCGGGCGGGATAGGCAAGGCAATTTAGCCGCTCATCCATCAAACCCACCTTCGCGCGACCTGGATTCCTCAACAATTAAACGATCGACACAAAAGCACTAATTGCTGTGTATTTTCAGTAATTTTAACTATGGTCAAGTAAATCATTAATGAATTTTTTTGCGTTATTTTATTTTATTCATTAAATATAAATTATTTTCTATACTTCATATTTGAATCTGATATAACAAAACATATCGTTACCGTTACCTACGTATAAGTTTATATAAGTCAACTGTTGAACACAGGCCTCCCCCATTGATTGTTTTATAGGAGGATATTGCCACAGTCGTCATGCTTGGCAAGCGGGTTGGCAACCGCTAACAATAATAGTTAATTAATAAAATCTGTCATTACTTTACGGCAATCTATTATATTAAAGTTGGTAAGAATTAACAATCATTAAGCGGATTTATAGCCGAAGTAATTCTTACCAAGTTTATATGCAAAAGTATGCACAATATTAGTTTTATTTTATGTAGTACTACTACAAAAAATTCAAAAGGCCGAGATATTAATTAGTAGCTTGTTATAAAAGCTTGATACGATTCACAATATAAAGATTTATTACACTTGTTTATTACCCAGTAACCTTAACTCTGTTACTCTTGCTTGCGGCTCTTAGAGATCGGACTAGAGTATGTTTATTTCACGCAAATATTTTCAAAATAACGTTTACGACGTACAAAATGTCACTGCTCAAATTTTGATCATTGGAAACGCAAAATTTTCTGCATTTGAATCGGAGCAGAAGTTAGCGAATTTCGTTTTCATGCTATAAATTATTCCGAATGTATTGAAATAGACCGCGCTGAGTGATCCGTGAGCTAATTACCTCCTAACGAGCGGCAATCTGTAACATCTCCCCGGTATAACCCGATGGCCGTCAGCCGACGAGTGATGCCTTTTATTTCATAGCGAACGGAGGTGTCGACTATTCTCGGCTTAGGAAATGGATACGCGTCAATCGTCCAGTAGAAAAAATGGATGCCGGGAACAATGCAGACGTCTTCCGCGGACGAGACTATCTTTGGATGGTCGTATCAATTTCATAAAAGTTTTGGAATGAAAACAAATGTGACATACATGCGGTAAAAGCTGAAATCTGAGAATCTTATACAAAGTAATCACAACCTTAACATAATACCGGAAGGCTAGTTATTTAATGATACAATTACAAATTGTGGTGATTATACCGATTTTTCAAAATTATATTTAGTAGATAACACTTGCAAAAAAGTTATTAATTATAAGCCATACTTCGTTTCTTGTAACTATACTTGAATGACTGGTGATGTAGCCGTTCGCTTATTCATTCATATATTTTGAATCTAATAAAACTGGTGACGACCACCAACATATGGACGCCAAAGTGTTTGAAAATTGGTTCCAAGACGTTTTACCTAAATTAGATGGGAATGCAGTTATTGTTTTAGATAATGCATCGTATCATTCTCGAAAACTATTGTGGCTACGGACGAAAATATTGCTAGTGACGAAGCAATGTTAAAGTTGAAACTTTTGGATTTACCGCAACGACAAAACTGTTATTTAATGTTAGAATTACGAGACAACCTTGTCTACGAAGTCGGTTTATTGAAACGAAATGCGTCATTTAACGTTTAGTTCAGATGGGATACAAAGCTGGCAATGGTGGGCCCTTGTTAGCACCTTCGACACCCCGTACGATCGATTAGGCCCGCGGCCGCTCACATTCAATTATTTATTTATTTATTCGTAATTAAGCGGCGCAAGTTATGGATGCCCATTCCGATTTACGAGACGGACGGCTTATCTGTTGGCGATCGTTTGGAGTGAACCTTTTACACACCGAAGAAACGTTTCGCCAATGTTAAAACTTGTCAACACATTTTTTTCATTGTTCAAAAATCGCATACTCATATAAACTTTTTTCAATAAGGGCGACAAACAAGCACACAGTGAATGCTGTGGCCCATAGACATCCATATCTATCCTCGATTAGGAATTGGAATGCAGATGCGTTGTAATGTAAAGTGAAATGCCTCGCATCCAGTAAAAGGGTCACCATTTCTCTACACTCACCACACAAAACACAGCAGCATCATGCTGTTATTCTGCGTGGTCCCCTCCCGGTCAAGTGACCCAAAACGTGCTACAGCTAAAATTTAGCTGCAGCATGATTCTACCACGTATAAAAACTTCGAAAATCTAAAAATGAATGAAATCTATATGTAAAATATGAAGTTAAGAAAAAGAAACCAGATAATGCTGGTGCATTAAAGTAAAATTTACTGCTAGTGACTAATGTCTACGAGTGTCGGATTCGAACCGATGTTTTTTTTTAATTTCGCCTTCCGTACTGTTCGCTAACTATGTATTAAGTATAAAAAAACCACGATCACTTAAATATTAGTAGGTTATTTGCATGAAACATCTGATTATATTTATTTTTTCGAACACAACAAACAAACAAAAAAACTAAAAATGTAATATTTTTTTATTGAAAAGGTAATTTACCGAAAAATCTACTCTAAATTTAATATTTTTAGAGATGATGATATTTTTAGTTTTAGTTTTTATTGATTTAAAAAAGCAATATATCAATGAATTCGACTTCATTAGTGTGGGTAGATACAAACCAAAAGGTATCTCATTAAAACGTACAATAACTTTACCATTAATAACGCACCGATATCGACATATCGACATCGATTTTATCGAGCGTCGATTCTCGATAAGCGAGTCCGACGAGGCCAATTTGTTTGGGCCCCATAAATTACTTTATTAATATAAATCAACTGGTTTATTGTTCTCTTCTCGCCTTGTCGAGTATTGTTGTTTTGGCCGACCGTACGCAGCCGTAAGACAGATCTTTCTTCGTGTTTAAAATACACCGATCGCTTTCAACGCTTCGCGATTTACTAACGCGTATTTGTTGGAATAAATTGGTATAACTGTGCGTGGATAACAGCTTGCAATGTTTGAAGGTAAATCAGAAACAAAGTCGATTCTCAATTAATGTCGTAGGAACAAAATACAGCTGCAAACATATTATATGTAGCTCATGGCATAATATGCCATAGGCTTTATGTAATATTTAATAATATTATCATTTATTTTGCTTATGGCCAAGTACTCAAAAGCTACTCAATTTTAAGATGCCTTTAAGTCTCGTGGTGTCACAGTCACTTTGACTTAAAGTGATAGAGACAGCACGAGACTTAACGGCATCTTAAAATTGAGTAGAGTTTTCTCGTGGTATCACAGTTACTTTGACTTAAAGTGATAGAGACACCACGAGACTTAACGACATCTTATAAAATTGAGTAGTGTTTTCTCGTGGTATCACAGTCACTTTGACTTAAAGTGATAGAGACAGCACGAGACTTTACGGCATCTTAAAATTGAGTACTGTTTGAGTATTTAGGCATTAATGACACAAATTACTTATTTTTTTAATTTCAAATCTTAAAACCACAAAATAATCAACATGATTATAAATATTATTTAAGTACCTATAGATAACTATAGTGACGGTAGGAATATCCAGTACCCTATAACATTACTACTACATCGTTCCGTGGCTATCGTAAGCGGCCATAGAGAGTAACAAATCTCCTGATGGTCAGCTGGTGGCAGTCGTCTAATAACAACTAAAAAATAAAACACTCGGTTTGGCAACTTGACCGTAAAGCGTGGCCACTACGGCAGACATCCTTCCAGCGAGGAGACCTATGTTCACTGTATGTGACTTTTGTTGGGCTATAACTATAACAGTAACGATAAATATCTATAATAATCAATTTTACTACGAACTTATTTTTTTTAGATGAATAACAAATATAAATAGCTAAAACAATACTGTATTAGCGACCCGCCCCGTCTTCGCACGGGTGATTTCTGTATCCCGACAACAGCGCCACCTACCGTGTCCAATTGTCAGTCCAAACCATACAGGAACCCACTCAAACACACACGAAAAGTTTCATCAAAATCTATCGCGCTAGTTTTGAGGTCGGACAGCAATTGATTTTTATAAATAGACATTACATAGACATTGAAGTTAAAAATAAAGGCAGTATTTATTTATAAATCACAAACCTAATTATCTCTTTGACACAAATGAACAATAAAATAATTCATCGACGCTCAACATTACAATGTTAAACCCCCGGTCGCATTGTACTATTCATAATTCAGGCATTATTGGAGTACGGCATAAATAACGGGCCAAGTGTTGCTCTGGTTTCCAATCTCAACGCACGGGCACGGGATACCTCATGAAGGCGCGAGATAATTTATCTTACCCGAATCGCTGTAACTCACGGCCAACGGCGGTGAGAAATTGCTTGTGAATCTTGTTTATTAAGGATTTCAGATACCATACTAGAATCTAATTACTTACTAGTCTTATTTTACTTTCACATTATTATAATGTATGCGCATAGAATGACAACGTACCGTTTAGTTTCTGTAAGCCTCTACAACAAATTTATTTGCTTTTCTTACTATCCCCTCCAATTAAAAATGTTCAAACGCAAAAATATTTAAACCCAATTTTACTTGATAGAGCCACGCTCCAGTTATATTATGGTTGTAGCACGAATGGGTCGGCTCGACCGGGTAAGGATCACGCTCTTACAGAATACCAGCGTAAAATAGCAGCTTAATACTACAACGTATATAAATATTAAACGTATATAAATAATAATATAACGTATAACGTTTAGTATAGTAAGTGTAGAGAACTCGACACCCTTTTCGTAGGAAACGAGGCATTTCATCGTAGTCCTCAGGCGTGACAACGCATCTGCATTTTTATTCTTAAGCGAAGATAAATGTAGATGAGTATGGGCCACAGCATCCACTTACCTTCAGGTGAATTGTTTTTGTTTGTCACCCACATTCTATAAAAAGATGAGCATAGGTCTTTTCTCATTTTTTAAAAGGATCTTAAGGCATTCATGTCAACAAAATATTTTCATTTTTTTAGATAACTATGAAATTTTAGACGAGTGACCAAACATTGAGTTACAAAAACTGAAAAAGATTAATTGCAGTTCTGGTAAGGTCTATGCTCGGGGTTTCTCCGTGTGATAGACTTAAAAACGAGGATACCCGCAGTAGAACCAAAATAAGAGACATAGCCCAACGGGTTAGTAAGCTGAAGTGGCAATGGGCCCGCCATATAGCTCGAAGAATTGACAACCGATGGGAAAGAAAGTTTCTCGAGTGGTAGCCTCGAACCGGCAGGCGAAGTGTAGAGCGTCCCACTACTAGATGGAATGACGACACGGTAAGACACGCAGGAAGTCAATGGAGGTTCGGGACTGTGCTTTGTGGCGTTCTTTGGGGCCCGCCCGCGAGTTATTTAGCAGTGGATTTGTGAAGAACTGTAATGATGATGATGATTGTAATATAAATCAAATAAGAAAGTAATATAATGAATTTAATATTAACCTTATTTTGTAGATTCAAAGTTAAGACTCAGCATAAGAAACCGACAATTTTAAAATCACTCAAACAGGCATTAACATTTCGTCATTACCAGTCTATATCTCGTTGAATTTATCAGAGTATTTACTGTTCCCTTTTGTGATTCATTACATCGAAGTCACGGGACACAGCGCAAGGCGCGAAACCCGCCAGCATTAATAAACGGTTATTAATAAGTTATGTTTTTAATTACGAGTCGATCTCTCGCTTATTTATTCGTATAATTTTATAGGGCCCCGCGGCGATCCCGGTGTGCCCGACACAACAATAAAATATATGTGTCCAATGAATAAATTCGATCCGTAACGAGAATTATTACGCATTCCGTTCCCGACCGGCATCCGAACCTGAATCCCAATAAGACACATGCGTCAGGGAACTGCAAACAACGTTAAACAGAACTACTCGATCCAAATATAAAAATATATGCGATTTGTGTTAGATTTTAGGTATATATTTTTTTCCAATTTTCTTAATTAATAATGAGCCACAATTGTGGTTGTATAATTATTTAAAAGCGCATATACAAATTATAGTATTAGATATTTGCAAGAGACAAAGCAGCTGTACCTTTGGTAACGGCAAACCCTAACCTAAAAAGTCACATTAATATTTTTGGGCTCGTAGCGTTTAAATCGTAAAAATTACTATATTACATTATTTTCTAAACTTACATACAGTTTTTCTACTGTACCTTATAACTATACATAAACGTTCACTATCAGGTTTTTAAACGTATGAAAAGTGGGCATGATTCTTTAATGCAATGTCGGTTTAATAAAGTTTTGTTGTTAGACAACAAAATGCGTCAGAGTCGGAGAACGACAGCGTAGAATCACAAGATAAGAAAAGAATTTCGATAAAAAAGTTTGAGACGAAATTTCGGCCGTTTGACATGAGTGACTGACGGAGATTCTTATATAAGTCATAATATAGAACAAAGGCGCTGTTATACACATCTTACTCTATGAAATTTAACGCTTCGATATTTTTTTTAAATGAAAATCTAGAAAATATTGCATTCAACCAACCGTTTCATTTCTAACTTTGACTAGCTCGTACGTCTAGTAACCGTAATCACGACTGCAGCTCGTGTGGTTCGGATTCAATACCAGGTCGGTTCAAAACTAGTTGATGGATTTTTGTCCACAAATTTTCAGTACCAGCCCAGAGTTCGGAAGTTGGCAAAGTTTCAACAGCATGCATCAAACATTTGATTCAAATGCTTCAATTTTATAGTCGAACCGTTGATTGAGGCAAAGGTCTTATTACGTCTGGCTCACACGTCAAAATATCGCAACAACACGTTCCCGTATATGGGTCAGCGCAACATTGTGCGACCTCTAGCGGCCAGTAACAAATGCACCGCGGGCATTATTAATCAAGTTTTATACGATCGTAAAACCGTGCCGGGATTAAAAACCACTCGAAATCATATTTTTATGGCGTTTAGATCCGTGGTTTTTATTTGGAGGTTTTTTTTAATAGTGGCAAGATGTTTAGCGGCGAGCGCTCGATTTGTGGGGCGGTTGATTTACGGCCGTCGCTAGACGCGGGACAGACGCCGAGCAGCGTCCGAACAAAGAGGCGTTGTGTCAACGCCTGGTAATTATTTCCATACGAATTAACTATCAACGGAATTTATTTCATGGTTACATTACCGTTATATTTACAGCCTATCAAAGGTCAAAAAAAAAAGGTAAATTGCTGCATAGGTTGGCCAACCGCAGCTTTTTGAAGTGAAATTTTGTTTCAGCAATTTTGTGATAGAGCCACGCTGTAGCTACGTTATGGTTGTAGCTAGTGATGTGCCGAATATTCGTTTTATATTCGGTATTCGGCATATTCGGCAGCTTTACCGAATATTCGTATTCGGCCGAATATTCAGCTAAATAACCGAACATTAGTTTCCACAGTGTCCAATGTATTGAAATGTACGAATTGAGTAATGCGATGTCTTTTACTATTGTAAGTACCTATATTTTACTTAGGGGTTAAATCTACTTACTCTGGAGTGCCTAAAATGCATAAATCTATACATTTATGTTTTTGAGGCACATAGAAGCTTGATAAAATGTTTTTGGAATCAAACAAAGAAACATTACATTACATTAATACATTTCACTTTACTTTGGTCGTCAGTTTCTCTAATATAGGTACAAATAGTAAATCTCCTGCTGCTCATTTTTATCACATAACTATCAATTTTTACTAAGAATGAAACAACGAAATACTTTTTTTATCACAAGAATGGTCAAAACATAAGCAGGTGCCGGCAATTTGCTCAGTACTAGATGATGTAGTAACTGTCAGGTGTGGCGCGGAGTGAGAGGCAGGGTCCGGCGCTAATCCTGCGCGCTTTACTGTATCAAATTTCGACATAAATAGGTTGGGTCCCGAGGTTATCCTGCCGAATAATTTTCGGCCGAATATTCGGTTCCGTAATAATTTTACCGAACATTCGCCCGAATATTCGTATTCGGTGAAATCCATATTCGGCGCATCCCTAGTTGTAGCACGAATAGGTCGGCTTGATCGGGGAAAGACTACCGCTCTCACAGAATACCAGCGTAAGTGAGTGTAGAGATCCGGAGACCCTTTTTTACTGGAAACGTGGTATTCCACTTAGTCCTCAGGAGTGACAACATATCTGCGTTTTGATTTTTAAATCGAGGATAAATGTAGATGTCTATGGGCCACAGCGTTCACTTACCATCAGGTGCACTGTGTGCTCGTTTGTTACCCTTATTCTATAAAAAACATTTTGGGCACCTTTCGGATAGGGAAAAGGCACTGAACTCGCGTGACCGTCAGGCTCAGATACATATACATAATAATCATTCTTTTTTAAATACAAAACAGCACAACTAATGTAACTACATTAATACGTCGATAGAAGAAGTTTTTACGACTGACACCTTTTTAATTTACTTTTGTTGCTTTTCGGAGGTCGCTGTTGTCCATCTACTGGTTTGTTTCTTCCTGTTCCTTCTTACGACACCCACGATGAAAATGTGTGGTAGTGGACATTATTACGCACCTAAAAAAACCTAAAGGAAAAAGCTACTGCAGCCATGAACACCTGCAATTAACTTCAAGCAAATAAGTCGACAGATACGTTGTCATCTCTAATTATTATACTACCCTTATGATTAAAGTATGACAGTATTACGATCGGAAAATGGATATTTATATATGTATTTCTTAACTGGCAGTTAAGAAATAGGAACAAAATGTTCTTAAATTCATTGCAAATCTTGATCATTAACCGGAATATGTAGAGTCGGGATACGACAGTTGATTTCCGTTTAGTCTAGAAATAATGAGAACATTGGCTATTCCTAAATTAGGGAGTTCATTGACGGGGCTGAACGATCTTCTATATCTCCGAGTTAATTGAACATCCATCAAACGTAAGTTTAACAATTACTAACTGATAGGTCTAAGTGATATTAAAAAACTAACTTAATAAAATCTAATCTATTTTTCAAGAAACGCTTAGGTGCATCGGCATTCTTCAAAGGCCTACGTCCAGCGGTATAATGAATAAAGATCCCTTGAAAGTTAGGTTAGATTAAGTTAAATAAAAAAATTCAGTAACTTCTCCAATACAGACAATATTTGAAAAAACTGAAAAACCCAAAAGTGCACACCTCAAACGCTCATGTAATGTTTGGAATTATAATCAGTTTACTTTTATTAATTACCGAAACACGTATTTCGTTTAAAGCTACAAAAAATAGTTTCTGTTTTATTACATAACACGAATTTTTTTTTGCCTGCTTGATACCGGTGATTCGTATTTTGTTACCGAAAAAAATTATCAAATGTTAATGAACGTGACGGTTTGCAATAATGAAAACAGCATCCTAAGTATTTCAATCTAAACCTAATAAAAAATCACAGTAATAAGTTCAGATTTTTGAAAGATATCGTGTTCACATCCACTACGACCAATGATGTCCAAGTGAAATTATTTTCAATTCCCTTTTTTCAAATAATAATCGAAATAAATAAACTTATAACTACGTCAGAAATATGAATTGAAATCTTCTCTTGCTATTTAGTATAATATCGTTGTTTTTTTTATTATATAAGTGCAATATAAAGCTGGTGGAACTGATTTAAGTGGATCGCGGTTTTTTGATTTGGTGACAATAGAGCACTACATCTCCGCTTCGAGTTCCGTGTGCAATACCTCCGCGAAATGCAAAATTGGTTTCAGCTAAAACTAACACAAACAGTGATATTTTGAAAATGACAAAATGTTTAGAGCAATTTGAAGAAACTGATTAGGCTTATTTCGATTGTTTAATAGTAAAATTTTCACAAATATTGAAACTGTTTGAAATAGTGAAAATAATAATATAATAAATCATTTATTAGTCAAGTAACACAGACTCATATGGGTATAAAAAAGGAAGAACCAAAAAATATCTGACCGACTTGGCTTTATCAGCATTAAAAGTAAATCACTGAGGATGGCAGAGTGTTAATTGTCTACTTTGACTATCATTAATAATTCAAGAGATGATACCAGTAACTCAAATCGAAGCGAGTCAGCTGATCGGCTAGCGAAGCCGGCACTGCGCTCCGCCGCCGCCACGTAACACGCGCACAAAATCTTTGATACGCAGCACCGATGGAATCGAAATCCGATATCCGACTCCGAAGTTTATTCATCGCGAAATGCGACGATATTTTAGTCCGTCCGTCATTCGGACAGTTCACAGAAACGCGTAAGATTAATTGTATTTCGGTTGAGTCATCAAAATAATTAGAAGGACGCTATTTTCGTTTGTAATGCTAATTTGACAGACGTCGCGGGAGATTTCGTGTCGCCTTTTTCGCTGTTCGTACACTTTAATTGTTTATTTGTTATTTATTTTAATGTAATTTCGGTCAAAAATGACTACAGATGCTTTGCATATGTTCGAATAGCAAATTAAGGAGTCCGTCGAATTATTTCTCTAGTCAGTACAATAACAAACCTTCATTAAACATTGGCGGCAATCCAGGAATATGATGACGCGAATTATTGTTGTCCGCTTTCAGATAGAACAAGAAATGGGGGAAGAGTAATAACCGTCGTGGCTGGTTTATTATAGGAAATATTTGATAGCCGACCGTTCTTGGAACTTGCATTTAATCTACGGCAGTTAATTTCGTATGCGACCGCTATAAACGTGTTTGATTAATATCATTCAGACGAAATAAATGTAGCGGGTCGAGCTCGATATGATCAAAGGATTCATTAAATCACTGTGAAACAATGCCTAGGAACAAAGCTCGTTGATGAGGGATAGCGAATTAAATGCGTTGATGTTCCATATTTAGACGAGTAATTTTATTTTTCGTCTTATATCACATAATATATGGCTGAAAAGTGCGATTATATATGTAATTTTGCAGCCGTCTTAAAAGTATCAACTATGTATATTGTGTATTTAAAATATGATGCTATATGCGGGTACCGTAAGTATCCTCATAGAGGGAATTTACTGCCGAACATGGCATTCTTAAATTAAAAGTATAAAGTAAATATCTAGAGCATTTAGCACGATCGCGATGCTTGGCAAGCGATTTGACAGCAGACACAGACGTCTTGCGCCCTTGACTCTGCTCACCGTCGCAGCTGTGTCATTTTACATCTGATATATGAGACATGGTTCACCCTATCTTTCAGAGGCCACGGGTACTTGGAATATTTTCCTTAAAATCTGCTTTTGCGAAATTCTCGAAACGAGATAGAGACGTATTCTATTAGAAGATGGTATAAGTTATAAATAAAGGTTTTATTAGTTTCATTTATCGAGTATAAATGGGCCTGTGTTTACTGTCTTTTAGCGATTAATATTTTTACTTAATAAAGAAATAGATCACCTTAATCTATTTTTGCCTCAAACAAAACCACAGACTGCATGAAGGTTATAAATATGTTTTAACCTCCTAATAATAATACAACATACTTCGTCATCTTAAGGAGAGCGTGTAGGTATTCTGAAAAAGATCGAGAATCGAGCGAAATGGCGAAAAAGATAGGGACGCCTGGCCCACTTCGGAATACATAGTCGGGAAGAAAGAAGATACGCCAACAAAAAAACTACGTGCTAGGTAAAGTAATACTTAATTAATTAACTTTAACAAGAACTAATGATAAAAAACGCCCGTATTGATTTATGTAACCCCAAAACACATTCCAATGATCTTTACAATCACGGGGACTTGGATGATGTCCAATATCATTCCGCATCCGACAATAAATATCCTTCGTTTATTATTATTTTCTACAAATTGACGACGTTTGATAAATTCCGGAATGGTGTCGCGCTGTGAAAAATTCTTTACGTGTATTTCATTTCAGCGTGTTGTGCATAATTTCTTGCGCAATTATTGGTTAATAGAAGATATAAATTTACTTGCTTGATTTATTACTGGCCTTGTCAATATAAAGCTTTTATCTGTTTCCATGGATAATATACTAGGTTCTATAAGCAGAAATATATTCATCTAAAAACAGTTATGTTCTTTGAATGACAAACTTAAAGAATACATAAAATTAATTACATTAATTTTATTTACGCATAATTTAATGTAATTGTTAACTTCTTTAAAATAAAATTACAACAGCTCGTAAAGTATAGAATTTCAGCGGTTTTTTTTAAATTATGCACAGAGAAAATCGAACAATTCAAAAGCAATTACTTTCTAATAGTTCGTACAAAGTCAAGAACAGTTTTGAAAGTGTAATTTTTTGGTACGGACATCAGAGAACGTGTGGACATGTTGTGACACTATAGTCCCAGTGATTAATGGACAGAATGCTAATCGCGATATTTTTACTATAGTTAAATTATATAAGAGAAGAGCATCGAGAAATACTCTCATTTGTTGATACTTAAATAGCCTAGTTAGTTAACTCTTTGATTTAAAGCAGTGGTGCTTTCAAAACAAATCATGATCTTGTTGATCTTGAATAACGTCATGTCTATGGTATGGGATAGAAATATATATTTACTAGCTACCGACAGACAGACAGACAGAAAAAATAAAAAATAAATAGTTTTTGTTATAATTACCGTATATATATATACTTTAATAAACGTTTCCATCGAGAAACCACAAAGTTGTGAAGGGACGCCCTAAATGAAGGTTTATCGACCAAATTAGCGATATATTGAAAATGGGACACATTGCGAGAATCTACCCTTAACTGACGAGCATGTACGCGTAGATATATGGATGTGCAGGAGGCGAACACCACTATTCCAGGGAAGACACACCATCGACGATAAAACAACCCGTGTTTCGCCTCTACACAAGGCATCCTCAGGTAATGTAGACTCTACGGCGACTAACCGCTAAGATCTTCGTTTCGTTTTATTGTCGATGGTGTGTCTTCCCTGGAATAGTGGTGTTGGAAGTAGTGGCGCCAGGAGTAGTTGTGCTGGGAGTAGCGGTGGAGGGGTTGGTGCATGCAATTGAGGGAGGGCGGGAGGTGCTCGTCAATCCAGGTAAGACACATCATTGTATTTTTAATTAGCGGAAGATTGCAAATTAATTAATATCTTTATAATAAGAATATTTACACGTGCTCAGCGTTGATGAAAAAGATTGCGAGTAAACCGAGTAGTGAAACACATGAATTCAAATTTCAATTATTAAAAAAATTCAGCGCGGCAAATATTTCCTTGTCTTAAATCTCTTAGAAAAGACGGGGGGCCTGTGCCCAGCTGTGGGACGTTATATAGTCCCTGACTGTAACTTTACCTTTTAACTTTAAGAATATAAATTAGTGGCGACAGAATTTACAACCAAAATTTTGACGTAAGCGACAAATTAGAGGAAATCTTTTATCGAATGTCGTGATGAGATCTTCAAGGCGATTACGGAATTTATTTTTGTATAAAAGGATAGGTCTATTTCTGGCAGAGGTTGGTTAATGGCTAATGAAATGATAAGATTAATTATTCTGCTTATTTTTTTAAAGAATTGTAGTCTTAAATGACTTGGCTTCAATTTTTTTAGAACCTTTAATTCGTAAAACATTTCAAAATCTTGAAGATACAGGATGTTGACTTCGTAAAGTTTCTGATCCGCTTAAGTGTTATTAATACGGCTTGTGGAGCTATGGACCCAACGAAAAGATTTTATTACGACATTTAAACATGCTTAGTTAGGCGATCTTTGAAATTCATAATTCTATTTTTATATTTTTACTAGCAAATCCCCTAACAAGAAAATCAATTACAAACTTTTGAGTTTCCTTTGCTTTAAAAATGTACTGATTACTTTATGAAAGCATTATGAATCAAAACACAATCTGTTACGCAGCCTTTATTCTATTTAACCTTATTTTTAAATTATAAATAAAAAAACGAGTGTGCTTATGACCACACGAGCGAAGTAAAACTTTTTTAGCTCCATCTGTATGTATGGATTTATATATATATGTCCATACATACAGATATATATATATATATATATATAT
>DWHP01000014.1:0-32343 GCA_018247895.1 Parnassius honrathi
GTCTAGTACCCATAACACAAGCTCTGCTTAGCTTAGGACTAGATGGCGTTGTGCGAGAGTTGTGAAATATTATTATTATTATTATTATTACATAAATTTATCTTAACAAAATACCCTGATACAAAATACCCCTAACTCAAAAGCGATAAAATTATAAAACCCTTAAAGTTATTAGTCCTTAGAATCGTCCTTAAAATCAAACTTAGGGTAACGAGCAAAAGTAAACGGGCAATAGATATCGTGCCCCTCGACAATTTCTGCAACAATATGGTTACTAGCTTTCCACACTTTTCGCAATCTAAACTCGAATGGTTTCTCAAATAGCTGGTTCTGGCCTCTACTTGCGCTCTTTCCCAACGGACAGACGTCGCAGAAACCTTCGAGTGCAACGCAAACAATAAGTTTAGATCGTGGGAGCTCCGCAGTGCCAGTCTAGCGTTCATTTGTACACACACAAGTGATTTCGGATTATTTCCTCTCTCGCTGCGTTGGCGAAATGCGATTCGACGTGCGACTTACGTATCATTTTGCCGTGGCAGTGCAATACGATTAATTTAAGATTAGTATATATATATGACCAATAGGGTTCGAAGTCAAGCATTGACCATCGAATAATGTAGGTATTTAATTATCGCTTCTCTTGCGTTTGCTTACATATATTAAGTTACGAAAAGAGCAAACGTCGGTGGAAAAACGCTTCCATAAGTACCAATCGCAACCGGTCTCACCTCACTTCATCGGTTATAAATATGTATAGAAGGCAAGTCGTTACTGATCAGTAAAACACGTTTTGCATGTTGTCACAATTATTTCTTGGGCCTTTGTGACGGAAAATCTTGTTTCAGTTCCATCTAACTTTATGTAAATCACTTTGTTGTAAATTTAAGAGGTAAATTATAAAATTCTCTAATCGTGTTGAATATCTTATGGCAACTGCTCTGTACAGTTCGTCAAGAAACGCGCTGCGTAGGCCAAGTCCACCGGTCATTATTCTATTTTGAGAACCGTTCCTTTCTCCGGGCACTATGGTCCGGACGTGAGTCACAACCCTTTGTTCCCTCCCAGCTCAGCGGCCTCGCTGTGAGGACGACACCCGACTTACAAGATATATGTGGTCAATATTTCTCAAGGTGCTGAGCTTTTCAATCTTGAATATTGTTCAGATTTTTATATGTGGCTCGCCTTGAACGCAATTCCACTATACATCTTCGTTCGTAAATACATACATAAGTCACTAATGTGAGACAAAGATGGTGTGGCCTTGTCGCTATAACATTGCCGCAATCACTTTGACACCCACATTACCAACATTGAATTTGAAGAAAATAAAATTAATAAACATTAGTATAAGGCATGTTAAAAACTACGTTTTTATTCCAACACGGTTATTCTCGACGGTTATGTTGCTCGTGTTTCAGAACCCAAATTAATACGATCACTGGAAATACTATCCTAATTTTGATAAAAAAGTATCTGAGAAACAAACCCGAATTAATATCGTATCTTTTAAATTACCAGCAATAATAGTATTTTTTAACATATAGATATTAAATATATATTATTTAGCTACGTCAGATCACGGAGTCCTTAAACAAAATCGGCAACTATGTTTAATACAAGATTATGCTGGTTGATATTAATACAAAACAACGTTAGATTTGTGAAGCTTCGCTAATTGTTTCGGCAGAGCAAATGTGAGGGTTCATTGTCGGGCAAGACGGCATTGTCGCGACGCGAAGGTTACGCCCACGTCCTACCGAATATTTAAAGGCAAGATAATTGAAAACGACAGAGTTTACCTATAATATTTCTATCCACAGCTAGCAGTACTAACGAATCAAATAAATGTAGAAAAGGCATATTTTATGATTTGTTCATAATTAATAAAAAGTGTGTTTTTATAGAATTAAGTGTGACAAACGAGGACAGAATCTGCCCAATGGTAAGTGGATGCTGTGGCCACTATATAACTAAATCTTTCCTCTATATAGAATCAAAATATTGATGCATTGCCACTCTGCATAACCAGTAAAAAGGACAACATAACGCTTTTACGTGAGTAGCTGTGTGAGTGCAGCGTTGCCCTACCATGCGAAAATTTGGATATAATGCATTTATAATTTTAGGAATTTTCCTAATGATTATTGTCTATAATTAGTTATGTTACATTACAAAAAATAACTTAAAATGTTTTTCGCTTTAATTGTCTGGGGGCACGGCAGTGCCAATTTGAACCAGTAGTTTAAGAATTATAACTAGACTTTCTTAATTTTGTTAATCACCGATTGACCGATCATCAAAACTCTAAGGTACTCCTAGCAGACATAGAAGCTTCAAATTTAGAATACAATTAGGGGTTTAGTGTATCAATCAAGGAAAAACTAAAATATTTTTTAATTTCCGTCCAGTTTTTTAGATACACCAACTGCATAAATAACTTTGTAATATCATATAAATGTATAGAATGAAGAAGTTACATTTGCAGTGAATGAATCAGTGTACTTTTATACGTATAATAGGTGTAGATAGGTACGTTGTTGGTATTCAAGAAGTAGAAGGTACCGGAAAGGTAACAAAGTAAGGACTATCTTATCTACAAAAAGAAATGAGATACCATCAAAAACATAACTTGTAAAAAAACCAAGTCTCGCAACTCAGTTATTCTACCGTTAAAAGTTGTGAGATCCATGTAACAACAAATCGGTTAATTTATTCAGTCCCTACTTAAGAGTTCTTCTGTCTTAAGTTAATACGTAATTAGCTAACCTAAGAACATTTTATAGTGACTATATCAATGTTAGAAATCTTTTTAAAATAAAAATGGTTTTAAATATATAGATACATGATATGATACATGATAGTTGTTCTCTAGGGAGTGAGAAGACTCGAGGTATAGGGAAATATATTTGGAAAATTATAAAGAAAGTGATAGGTAATTTCAATACAAAAACAATGTTTTGTTTTTTTATTTACAAAAATCTACACTGAAATACTGTTAATTACTCCTGAAAATAAATTCATTGAGAAAACACTAAAGAGACGTATCGAAAACAAAAACAACCTAAAAGTTCTCAATTAGCTAGATATATTACATTAATTTTTCGTTTAGTGCTTGGTTATCTTCGTTGTTTCGCAAATATTTACGTTCCATTAGATAATAGAGCTGTAGAAACAAAGTCATAATTGTTTTATTCTCATTAACGTTATTCAGCATAGAGTAGAGAATATTTCTGTTTTCTATTTACTTAGTAGACAAATAATAGACGATTGGAGTGAGTAAGCAAATAGTTTGTTGTAGACAGAGTGCTTATGCCCGTGATAATGCATATCTGAGACATGGTTGGAGTGCAGTACATAAACAAAACAATACTGTAACCTACGTACTCTATCTTATCTGGACGGCTGATAAACTGTGAAACGTTAATAACATTTTAAAAAAACCGATTATTTAACGCATTTAATCTGTTTGAAATATGCAACCAAAACACGTGGGTATGGTGGTGCTGGTGGTGGTTGTGTTCCTCGATTTAGTTAACAGTTTTTAGTGATTTTTTCCAAGATATTTAAGCCTGTTATGTATTTCCTTTTACGCAGTTCATTAAAGTTATAATATTTCAGGTCAACCACAGTGGCACCCAAATTTCGCCGCTTTGTTTCGAAATGGTTTTTTTATCATATCTACAAGTAGCACCATTTACGGCTCCTGACGTCTATTGAACCAGGATCGAGTCATTTATTTCGTATTCGACTGAACCCTGGGTTCATAGTTGCGAGACTAAGAACGTTGTCATATTTAGATCTAAGGAGCCGTTATCAATTTTGCAAAATATTCAAATAGATTATTAAGTAGAAATTCTACATTAGATTCTCTCACCAGAACCATATCGAATCGAACTCTAAAGCTCCTCCAGCGGACACGGCTGTCTGGTTTCACTTTCGTTCCGTAACACCAAGCGCTTGTAATCCGTGTAACACTTAAGGCCTGTTCAACGTCCATGTCGGAGGTTTGACTGCAGTTCTGGCACACATTCGAAGTCGCGTTGCGTCACAGCATCGCAGCGACGCGCGGAATCGAGCACAGCGCGTAACACTTTTACCATAAGCGCGCTCCCAATACGCTCCACTACCTACTTCTCACTAGCCGCGATCCACCGCTTTACATAATTGCTCGTAAAGAACATAACATAATCTTACGCAACGGCAAAACATTTGATATTCTCGACGTGTTCAAAACGGGGTCACTGTATCGTAGTCTAATTTCATAGTTTCGTATATATGCACATATATAATTGCTTCTCTCGATTACGATCTCTTAGTTTTTTGTTAAATGGTCACAGCGTACAATTTTCGTTAATTTGTTCAACTTTAATTGTCATAATATTTTGGAATAAAGAGAATCATAATCAACTCATAATAATTAAATCAAATCGCTGTATACCATTAAGAAGTAGGAGTTGTCGTTAAGGCGCGATTGCTTCTTCACAAGCGAAGCGAATATTAAGGAAGGGTGCGTATCAATTGTATCGAGGTAATGCAAGGTGAGCAGAGCGGCACACTCGACCGAAATGATCTTAAACTTTCTTTTCTCTTCTTGTTTCGTAATGATACGGCCGGTCTGGAAGGAACCAAGCGTGGTACAGCAAAGAGACACTTCACAATCGATGTCGCTTTAATACTCAATAATCCAGTCACAGAGATCACGTAGCTGATGCACCGGAATTACTGAAATACATTAAATCAGTCTCTTACTTAATAAAGCTACGTCGCAAATATATTTGTTCTGGTTTCGAATCATAGCCGTAGCTAACGAAAAACAAATTTATTAATTGTTGTTTTTTGTCGGTCTCCACATTTTAGCATATCTCAAATCCTGTCGCATGATTGTTACATTGAGTACGGGAAAGCTAGAACACCTGAGCGCGTCTCTGTGTGTACACTTGCTCTACTGTGATATCCCCTGCGGCGTGGTGATAATTTACGAAGCCTTTAAAGCAGTCGCCGTGGTAAAAAAATACTAGGATAAACGTTATCTTTATCACTTTTGATGCGGAAAAATCGATCCGGTATTGTATATTGCTTATAATTGTAAACCATTAGCAAATAGTAGTATATTTGTAACGATCATGAAAAAAAAAAACTTCTTTATATAACTTCCATCGCAGTTTCATTACGAAAGCGTGCATAATATTTTGATAATACGATTTTAAAGAAATATTACCCTACAACGTATACGATTAAAAGGCGTTTGCAAGTAAACTGTTAAGTTAATAAACTTGTAAGTACATCAGCGAGTGAGCGGCCGAAACGTCTGCCCACGTTGCGCACGATCCGCACGATTGCATTTTGCATAAGAGCGTTGCACAAACGCCGGGCTGTTACGATGCGATTATAATCCGCGCATGTATCTTATTCTCGTTATGTTAGGAAGCGAACTTTCGAACTCTTTCACTTTTAATGCATCATAATAAGCTGCTTTAGCTGCTTCGATGCCTTGCCCTCCCCCCCCCCACACCACTATTCAATCCACATCGACGTTGCTGTTAGTATTACTATCTTCAAGAAGTTTAATTTACTTTGGTTAATTTTAGTTTTAAATTGTTACTTTTTGTAACACAGTAAAGTTAACGGCTCCAATGCTTATTTTGCGGCTTCTCACATCCTCGAAGTATATTTTACTTCTTAGATAACCTGTTCCTCACAATGTTTTACTTTAATGCCGAGTTCGAGGTAAATCAGTACTACGATCAATCTACCAGGTTTAGGGCACAAATGTATTTTAATTCGTCTGGGATTATTGGCTCAGTACTTTTATTATGAGTACTGTTAGGTTCATGGCTATTTGGTTTTCGCTAACTTTATAGGCTCTCGAACCTCCGTTTCTCAGACATGCAGGTTACACCAATGCTTTTCTGTATCGGTGAGCACCAGGTTTTAATTCTTGTTAACGTTTGGTTTGGTTTTAAATCTAATTAACGTTTGGTTTATATGAAAGGTTAATAAAGTCAAATAGGTAACGCAAAATAGTGTCACATTTGCATTGTTATCGGGCGAGAACGGACGAATAGTGTTTTTAATTTTGAACGCTGCGTCGCGTCGTGTAGTTAAGAGGCGCAAAGCGATGTGTCATTCGACCCAGGGTTACATTGTATTTTAATTTACAACAAACCTATAATTATGCATCCTGGTCTCCGTGCCCTTAGTTCGCTATTTGTTTAGTCATTGCAACGTTTCGTTTTAAATATTCATTGATTACTTAAGACGTAGTAGCGATTTTGTAATTATAGTTTGCGAGTAGGCGTTTTCTGCTGGTCGTGTACTCGATAGAAAACTATTTATTATATAATTTCAATACTCCCACGCTAGGACATCCAAACTCGTAACAATTTGTATCCAATACAATACTTCTTACTTGCGGGATTAGAATCCGCTACCTCGCTTTCCACTACGCTACCGAGCTGTATTTAATATCTTGAATGGTATCACAGTCGACAAACAAAAAAAGTGCGGACCTACCTCAAGAGGATGGAATGTATAGTCTAATGTTTAAATAGTCACTGTCTCTTGACAGTAGAATGCAGATATTTTAATGATGATTCTTATGCTTTAGCGTGTGTCTAGTGAAATGTAATAGTAATGTTAAGTATCATATTTTTTCCCTTCTAAGTAATAAATGAGCGGAAAAAGGCCCTTTACCTTTGTAAGTAGGATTATTTATTTTCGCACCATATAAAGTCCTTAAACAATAAATACAAAACGTTTACTTATTCTACACAGCAGTATTTCAGTTGCCGCTTACAGTAGGTAAACCTGAGCTAAAGTACCCCTGCAGTGTCACAATATACCAAAATTACACAATAATACAAGTTGAACCTAAATCGATTGTCTTCTTGTAGTTCTTATTTGGCTTGTATTGGCAATCGCTATACCAGTCGTTAGAAGCGACTATGTACCAGATGTGTGCCATAAGGTACCGTAAGAAGCGACTACGTACCAGATGTATGACACTACATGGGTACCGTAAGAAGCGACTATGTACCAGACTTATGGCACTACACGGCTACCGTAAGAAGCGACTATGGAAAATACATTTCACACAGACATTAGTAAAGCAAAAAAAGTCCTTCACAACTCCTCTTCTATAAAATCGATATCATGTGTTAATAATCAGTAGGTATGTATTGTTTTGCAACATCGGCCACTACGCGACCGTAAGACAGCTTCATGTTATGAGAATACTTTCGTAATTACTGACATAATCATAGCTGTAGTGCGATGGATAATAGGTCACATTAGACTAAGGAGTAAGGACATGAAAATAATTCTTTCGACGACCGCGTGCCCTAGTTATCAAAGTAACTGACTACTACATTGCTGATACTTGGTTCAAATTTCAAAGCCAGTGCTAACATTTGTGCAAATGCATATATTTACTATTTTTGGAGACGGATGTGTTGTGATTGTCTATTTCATGACCTTAACGGTGCTTCTTACCTAATTTACAGGGGGCCGTGTTTTAATACTCTCTATACCTGACACTTCTTCACGATCATCGTCATTACTAACATCTTGTAATCACTCAACTGTTGAGTACAGTTTTTCTGTTCTGATATTTTGATAATTCAGATGCTTTTGGCATTCGGATTGGTAATCTCAATACCTCAGTTTTAGTTGGGCTATATAAACAGCACTGTCTATACGAGTATATAACGTCTGATATTTTTAAAAAGTGACTTGCGAATTCATAGTCTCACTGATTGGTAATCTCATTACCTCAGTTTTAGTTGGGCTATATAAACAGCACTGTCTATACGCGTATATAACGTCTGATATTTTTAAAAAGTAACTTACGAATTCATAGTCTCACTGAGGTAATCTCGTTACCTCAGTTTTAGTTGGGCTATATATACAGCACTGTCTATACGAGTATATTACGTCTGATATTTTTAAAAAGTGGCTTGCGAATTCAAAAATCTCACTGATAATTAGTGGATATAGTGGTCCATAGACACAAAAAGCAGATACGTTTATAACCATGAGGACGGAATGTCTTGTTTCTAGTAAAAATAAAAAGTGTTTTCAGTTCGTTCGGTTTATCGATTCACGCCTTAAAATCCAGCAACCTTGACAGATTTGTGCTAAACATCTTTATTGGATTTACCGCCATCGTGTGCAGATGAGATTAACTTCTGGAAAATTTTACATATTTTTTGTAGACATCGATTTTGAAGCAAAATTGAATTTTGAAGTCAAATCTTTGTAATGTAACTGAATCTCGACGCAACAAGAGCGTGAATATTAAAAATTCGACGAGCGACGTTACACCTAGTGTGTACAAGCGTTACACACACCAACAAGACGCAAGTTACTTGTTATGTTCCTTTTACGAGTCTTTTGACATTGAGCAAAATTGAATTAAATACTACTTTGTCACAAATATACAAAGAAACTGATCATAATTCCAAGTGATATGGTTTTTTGACACTTATAAATGATGAATTGATTTATTCACAAATTATTATAGTTTGGGATTCTAGCATATTTGCAAGTTTTATTTACGCCATAATAATCAGACATGTAGTGATAGTAGTTTTCCATTTATAGATTGTGTCAGTAAAGAAAGGAAAGTGGCACGCGTGACCGGCCGTGGCGGGTCAGTGTCGCACTACTTGCTTTTACATAATCGATATTATACTAAGATTCATCATATAATGATTCTGAGGATCGATTCACATCGAACCAATGTTGCGGAATCATATTACATCTTTCTCACTTAAGGCCATGGTTCTCGATATTCGTAAAGGTAGTAAAAAGCTATAAAAGCCTTGACAATGCCAGTTTTAATATAATCATAATGTCGAAAATATATTTAAATTAAACTAGTAACGGATTTTATGGCGTGTATCAACTTATTTAATATTACATAGGTTTCAAGCAATTTACAGCACCCATGGTCACGGGGGAGGGGTATCCGACGTCCCAATGTCATAGTTAACCAGGGCTACCTCCAGATTGAAATTAATTTTTGTTCCGATCTACGCAGTATAAACTTATAGTATCTTTAAGTCTTGCAGTTGTATGCTGGGTTGGGATTTAATTTTATTAATTATAAGATAATAGGATCCCAAGCAGATGGTTGCACCCAGCCAGTTTTTTTTAAATGTGTAGTGTTATCGTAAATATAAGAAATCTTCGAAAGTAGATATTGAACCTTAATCTAAATAAAAAAAATAAAAATTAAAGCATTGACAGTTGACAGAAGGTACTAAAAATCTTAGCAGAAATAGCACATACTTATTAACATTTTATTTTATATCTTACGTTTCTGAATTAAGTACAATAACCTAATTCATTAGTCAGTTTTATCTTGAACACGGAAATATCGCGAGTGTGTGTGTAGGTAGGAAGAAACGTGGGGTATCGTCGATGGCGATGAACTTCACAAGGTCTCGCGATGATTTCCTACTTCAATACAAAGGTAACGTTTGTTCCATGAATTGGAGACTCACAGTCAATAATCTTTCATAGTTGATGAAAGTAGTAAGAACATTTCTTGCTAGCTAATAATAATAACAATTCATTAAACCTCGGATGTATAAGATTACACCGCACCTGTCATAACAGCCTCATTAACAATGAACGTTATGGAAGGTCAAGGGTTTTAAAGGCTTCCGGATTTGAATGGTCGAGCTATTGTACTCTACGGTACGGCTTTAATGGCGGCAACTTATAAAACGTGATTAGGGATATAGCTGGTCGTAATTTAAATAGCCCTTGGGCCGTGCTCGTGGGATAGACATGATTCAACGCGTCTTAGCCAACCAACAAAGTCGGATTATGGCGATGGACATTTTACCAATGCATGATTTTAATCAGACGCACATCAGCGATCTTCACTTGCCAGTAATCACACATTAATGAGACGTCATTACAAGTCCGTGAATCAAGTTTGCACAAGTATTATCAAAAATCTTACTAAAAATACCAACCTACCTATCTAGAAGAGAATCTAGTTAGATAAACAAAAAAATTGTTACGTTTGTTACGAGTTTGTTTCAAACCAAAGCAACAATACTAATTTTTTACGACATGCGACAAAATGTTTGTGATTTGGGTATTTATTCGTAATCTGCATAAATAATATTTACCGTTACATACTATTAAAGCTCTCTGCTGAACGTAGTCCTCCCCCATAGATTGCCTCATAGGGAGATATTTGCCACAGTTGCCATGCTTGACAGGCGGGTGGGCCACCGCGTTTTATTTACAGTTGTTGTTAGGAAGACGCAGCTGCCCATCTCCTGATGTCTCCCACTGTCGCCTCTCACGACACCCACGGGATGATATGGTGTAGTGGATAATCTTTTGCCGCCACTTTAGCTTATAAAATTGGTATTATTTACATGGCTAGGACGCATAAACCTTGATATGTTATAGTGGCACACTTGTAAGACCTCTAAAGCTGACGCATTTACAATCACAACATGAGAATGTACAAATACAAAGGTAATTCGTCTATGTACTAAGTAAAGTGCATCTAATAATGCAGTGAATAGACGGGGCGCCCTAATTGCACACTATGCAACAATAACTAAGCACTGCTCGTTATCAAATCGCGGCTCATGCGCCGTTGCGCTCGGGCGAATCCTACCTACACGCTCAAGGGCCCGTGAAATGTATCCAAGTATTTTCATATGCGATGTACTCTATGCGTCGTAACTGGGAATAGTGAATTTCACTGTTGCGTTGTATGTTCTTGCGGACCAATAGTTTGAGTATTAAAAAGTAATAACCTGCTTTTGACAATAAACAAAGTTCCATCCATCCATTGCAACCTACGAAAGTCCATTACTCAACACAGTCCTCACCCATAGATTGTTTCGTAGGGGGATCCGCTGAGGGCCGAGTTGGTTACCGCTGTTTCTTAGTTACTTCGAGTTGCAGCCGCCCTCCAGTTGCGGTTTCTATTTGCCGCCTCTTACGATACCTACGGGGCGACACGGGGCAGTACATTTTCTTACACTGCAACTACGTGGCCGTAAACAAACTTGTATGTAAAATTGTGTCTTAACTGGCATACATTTACTTAAATGCTTTTTAATTTGTTCAAGTTATAGGTAACTTGTAAGTCAGTGTTCATTATCAGCTTAAAGTTTTACCTTGTAATGTCAATGTTTAAGCAATCTGTGACAAGTTTTTTCCCATCATTGTGCTGTTACCGGCCTTAAAAGTTGTGTTTATGATATTGTTTATCAAATAACTTAATTAAAATTTCTTGTAACTGAAGTTAAAGCAAAACGCCAGAACAAATGTTGCTCGTACATCGTGAGACAAACCTGAATCCTCCATGGAGGTTCAAATTGAAAATCGTTAGCGTGACAAGTGGGGTGGTCTATGACATGACTTGTGGAGGCTATGCTTCGGTGATTGTCGGATGATACCCGTGGAAAAAATATCCCTTTTACTTTAAATCTACCCTTTGGCTTATAATATTTTAATAATGTAATTCATTACTGTCTCTAAAAATATTTCATAAATTTTTGTATAAAATCATCCCATAAAATTCATCATCTCTCTTATGATTGGGTATCAGTGACGATACCCAATCATAAGAAACAAAAAAATAACCACTCTGTGACGCAAATTGATAAGCTATCCGAAACTAGTACAGTGCCAGTTCAAATGTTATCAGGGTTGACCTCCAGGCTGAAAGTCCCTCGATAGCTAGCTTTATGGCAGTTTGTTCAACCTGCGACGTTTCGTCGCGTAGTTTTATTCATAATTTCTGGTCAACGTCCATCTAAATTTAGTTTCTAAATTCAGTTTCGTCCTTGCAACCAATTCTAAAATCGAGAACCTATTGAACTCTTATATTCGTCATGGTGCACAAAAATACGTTTTAAATCTTATATCTGTTAACTGTTTCCTTTCTTCTGCTAAATTTGTGGTTTACAATTTGCGTTTTTAATTTAATATTCTTCTAGACTTCTGACCTCATAGCAATTTAGCTACAATGCTCGAAAGTTAAATTCAGAACTAAAGTAAGCTTGCATTTGGTTCCAACTGATTACGAAATTCATTAACTTTTTAATTTTTTACTGTATTTTTGTAGGCATTGTTACTGATCGCTTAGAGCACATATCACAAAAGCAAATCGTAAACGTCGCCTCATTTTGCAACAACGGAGACAGTTAAACCATTTGACTTCAACAGAAACGCCATAAATATTTGATTTAAACGCAAATCTAGACGTTTCGGCGCAGTACATCGTTCACCGTATGGATTTAACTTACCCACAGCTCGAAAGAGTGTGATATATTATTTTGTTTTTCTTAAACCTTGTTCGCGTGCAAACGTCTCGTTTGAATAAGTGATGTTAATCGGCCGGTGGCTGAGCGGGCATTTTAATTTACATTATTAATTTGCGTTGCAAAAAGTTTGAGGACAATCCGCGGGCGGATGCCGCACATCTGGTGAGTTTGAGACATAATAAAAAGTAATTAGCGAGGAAGACAGAGTCCAATGAAAAGACACATTCGCACAATGTGTCCCGCACGTTGTCTTTAGGCCACTTCCGTTGGCTCCCCTCACCCCTCCTAAGCCCACCCTTTCTGTACAAATTGATTCGACGTCTCGACGCAATTGAACAATTTAAAGTGCTTTGGACTTGCGAGGGACCAATTGTATTTTTAAAATTTATGTACGCGTTAACTTACAACAGTACTGAAATTTAGGTACCTAATATTTTGCGTAACTTAACGTTGAATGCGTAAACGTCAATCTCTAGGGGTCATCGGCACATGGGCGTACCTATGTTCGAACATACACTACCTGTTGAACAGCTACCTACCACACATCATATACATTTTATTAATAATTTGTCTGTGCGAGAACTATTGTTTCTGAAACTCTGAGAATAAATCAAAGTATATCCTATATTGTATTATAATACTCGTTAATATTTACAAGATAGCGTAATCGAATAAAGCGCTTTGTTTTTAAATCAACAAACTGTTAAACATTTTTGACAACGAGGATATTATTACACTTGTCAAATATATTTTTCTCAGGAATCTTGTTTTAAAAACTAAATCTCTACCCAAACGCTCTAAAACAATAAAAATTATACAAATTACGTCGTATGATAACGCGTTTTAGATAAACTAGGCATTTTTCTTGACTCTTTTTCCGTACCTACAACTACCTTAGTAGAATGTAAGGAATAAAACCCATTCTCCTTTAGTGTTCCAGTCTTTTATAATTTATTTAATTCCCTATAAGTTAATATTTGGTTTCGCTAACTATTATCAAAATCATAATTTTGAATGTTTCGTAACGTGTACTCTTAATTGTAAATCCTTCTTGAATATTTCTTTATTGTAAACACAACAAACATAATGTATGCAGCAAGAAGAAACAAGATACATAATGTCTTATATAATAGAAACCAATTATCTGATTGGAGTATGTGTTATAAGCCTATAAGAACAGAAATCGTAATAACAAGATTATGATTTCTATGGTTATGAGTATCGGACGGAAGAAAACCTAACGTATGATAAATTCAATTACCATTTGGGCATAGATAGCAATTAACATTATCTAATAACGCAATGCAAACTTTTATCACTGTTGTATTAATGGTATTAAAGTTTTTATAAAAAATCGTGTAGTCAGCATTAAAATAAGTATAATTACAGCTGTTTATTAACGAGCGGGGCATTTGCCGATGGGCCCGTTCGCTTTACTCGAAGGTCGACCGCTTGTTCGTACACCTACTCGGCTTAACGATACGAAATCTACTTCTGAATATTGTACTACATTTAATATTAAATACAAACTATTCAGCTTTTTATTTTTTTTTATACTTAGAAAACTGTTTATATTCCTAAGATATAGCATAAAAGGTTACCAACTAATTAGAATAATCAAATTGTGTACTTTACCACCTACTGTGGTCTATTTGTTTTGCAAGATTTGTGGTAGTACCTTCAGTGAATTTTCGTATTATTCAGAAAAATTATTACATTGGAAAAAGAAGGTTGACTGTTATAATAATAAACGCCTTTAATTGTCGCTGTAGGCTGAGTGATTTACAAACGCGCGCCGTAACTTCGAAGTCCGCCGAATTGTTGATTGCAATTCTAGTTGCTGATTAACCACGTGCTAGTCGGTGAAGGAGAACATCGAAGACAATATGAAGTCGCCAGGACGCATTGGGGAAGCGCGGCGCGGCGGACACTTTCTTGTCCTGTGTCTTAACCCTTTCAAAAATGAAACATCTTAATGATCGTTGTATTTCTATATAGAAATAGCTAGTACTTAGGTTTCTCTAATATAAATACTGAAATTACATTTGTTTTATTAAAATCATGAATCTCATTGACCACGTCACAGAGCGATAATTACTGGCCTGGCGAACACTTAAAAACAATTAACCGCATTTAAAATGTCGCTTTTACTCCCTTGTTAAACGCCCTTATATTCTCAGAAAGTTTCTTATTAATGACGTCTTCCATCAACGCCATATTAAAAACAGGCAGTGACCAATGTTCCGGAAATTATCAATACGACAATGTTAACATTATAGTACATAATATTATATATTCGTTTTAAAAGTCGTATATATGTAGTTTGTTACAGGTAAGATTTACGCCACATTCATGATCTTTTACGACAAGTAACTTTTCCTTTTTTTCGGGATACGAAATGTTCGATCGTTGTAAGTAACAAATATATCATTCAGATGAGTGTATGGTTTTTAATTAAACTCAAGTGTTACTACACTTTCAAATGTAGTTTACTAACGAATTGTATCTGAAATTTCTTTGAATGATTTAATTCTGAAAAAAATCGATGGCAGAGGAATAGTCATTGAATAGTTTTAAATTGGGCAAAGTTTAAACTTAATACCAACTACGAAATATTTGTGCGTGTAACACTATTTATAGTTTTTACAAAACTGAAGTTACATACCGACTTACAGTCCACCTGATAAGTAACCTGACCTGATGGTGAGTTGCTTATGCTGTTCGTAGACACCTGCCACCAACTACAAGCAAGGTTACGCTTACGTTATCATCTTTGAGAACTTAGATGGAACGCCTCACAGCTATACAGCAAGTTTTTGTTATCCTATTTAATTGCAATTTATGTTTTATTTTGCAGTTAGATGTTGAACTTGCCGATGAATTAGTAAAAAGAACAATAGAATCCGTTTCATCTTTCGAAAAGACTCATTTAAAGTATAATTAAATTAGCAGTACGAAGTAAGCACGCCGAGAGCATTTTCAATGTTGCTAATCCAGTATTTCAGCCGGATTGTGAAAACATTACCCAACGCGGCGAGCGTGGTTATTACCTCCGCGGCACGGATAGCCACGAGCCACCCACTGCGGTTGTCGCAACTTGGTTGCGACTCGCTAATAATACCTTTGAGATGACCTTCGATTTTCCATTTTAACACTTCAATTTTGCTCGTCTCCGCTGAGATTTTACATAAGGTCAAACATCTAAAAGATTACACTGTCGGGTCATTACCATACGATTCCATCACATCCATTACATTATTAATATTAATATTATAAAATAAAGTGTTGCAAGTCTAATGATCTCTTATTATATATTGGCCACTCATTTTTAACACTGCATGATTAGATTGACATCTAAGTAATTCTATACCGGTTACCATACGACATGCCGCACAATAGTACAATGGCCGTTACGTACAGTGATGATATTTGTCATCGTAATAAATCGAATATCCTAGAAGAGAGTTGCGATTCGAGAAATACTTGTTTGTTACATGCGACTTAAATTACATCTATGGAGAGCTTACACAGTTCCAGCAGTATGAGATAATGCGCAAAAGTAAAAGTAGCATGACGTCAGTTCAAGATACTCTAATACTAGAATGCGTTGTATGTAGATCGTATACATACATAACGTATTAGGAAGTATCTAACGATGTTAGAAAGAAGCCAGCCAATGTTACTTTATGTAGGCTTGCGTAAATCATCAATGTTACGAAAGAGAATTGCGTAAAAATATTATAATATGAATGCATCGTGGTTACAGGCCGCGACCAAGGCTTTCTTGACAACAATACGTCGGGACACACCTCGTGTTTAATCTAAATTGGCAGCATGCTCGTAATTTTGGTTGATTATGTCAAACCGTTTCACCGTTCCGAAGAGTGCGCTGGCGTGTTTGCAATAGGGTAACCGAGACTAATAATATTGAAGGATAACCCACTGATTCAACATTTGAGATAAATTAATTGAATAGTATATTATATGTATTATAGTTCTACTAGCGATCCACCCCGGGTCCGGATCCAATTGCCAAATCAATAAGAAGATATAAGAGGAATACGATATTATTGATTTAATGCATAACTTCGTCAACGACATTCTCTAGTTTTGTGACATTCTATTCTATTTTATATTTAGAACTATATATATAACTGATGATTTACCAATTATCTTCAATCAAAAATCAAATGCAACAAATGCCTTGTCGCACCTGATGCCTTACAAATAACAAGGGTCGCCCGTTCTAATTTCTTCACACGAAACGGGAGCATTATGCAGCTATACTGTGAGAGCGTAGTCCTTCCTCAGTCAAGCCAATCCATTCAACATATTCGTGCTGCAACCTGGTTCTATCACGTAAATGATGGACACTCTTCTTACATTTAAAAAATGCCATTGTTATACGATGTTCGTTTTCATTCTCTAACTCAAGAGAAAGCGGTGCAGTTGACCTTGCCTTTTTATTGCTCTTTGATCTTTGCAAACCGGACATTGTTTTTGGATATTTGTTTATCTCGGCGTGTAAGCAGTTTCGCCTTTAGTTTTTTTTAATGATAAACTAAATTACCTAATTAGGTCAGTGATGCGCTGTTACCCTCGTGGACTTGATGAGATGCCTCACAGTGTGTTGTTACACTCTCTACTTACTTTTTAAATCAAAATACAAAAATAGGTACTAGAGAGATACCGACTAGACCGCCCTACGGACTGGAAAACCTTTCATCCTGCTATCTGGAATAGTAGGCATAGCAATAGCAGTGTCACTCCCTACCGATTAAAAGACAAGGCAATTCTAATTGATAGTGAAAAATCTAACCAAAGTTAACCAAACCAAACCAGAGTTTTAAGTATACGATGACTTTAATGAAAACAATCGTATACGATTAGAAGCGTAATTCATTTTAACATTATGTATATCTAAGAGTCTAATAGAAATAAAATCTGTTATTAATTAACCGAGCAACAAATAACACAAAAATAAATGGAAACTTTTATTAATCAATAGCCCCACAATGTTTACCTGCGATTAAATCTCTTAAAATGTAATAGGTGAACTTAATTGACCTTTAATGTTAATAACACTTGTAATTACGCTAAGAATTAGGGATATATTATTATTCCGTTATTGTTTATTAGAAATGACTTCTGTAAATTGAGAAATAATTGCATAGCTGCGGGGCTGCGTGTTTATTGTTAACAATGTCTTGATGTGATCGACAAATCCTTCAATATCTGCTCATTAAAAAGGTTATAATGTCAATAGATTTTGAATAAAATTTAAGTGTAATTAAAAATTATTGTTTACGTTATGTTGTTGTTACAATTAAACAAAAGGTTGAAAAAACATTTAGACTGTAAATCAAAAAAACAGTAAGACAATTTATGTATTTGTGCCAATAATGGATAGTGTATTAATGTATTTTTATGAACTAACATTTAATGTAAACTTACCAAGATGTAGCTGTTATCGCGTGACGGGTATACATGTGATTGCGCCATGTTCATGTTCAACCCTCGCGTGCACCGCGCCGCGCCGCGACGATCGTCCCGTAGATCCGCCAACATCGTCTACTCTATAACGTATCACTTGTGCGTGGAATTACACCACCGCATTATATTTACGTCATAATCGTGATATAAATTATACGGTCCATTTTATTGCTGCTAATGCCCGTTGAAGTAAATAAAACTTGAATATTCTGTTTGGTTTCTTGTAGATTGTCGACATTATTTTAGTGTCATACTATGAATTTTCAATGAAACTTTAAAAGTATAAAAATCTATTCTTAAAAAAAAGAATATTTTAGGTTAAAGACATGCTAAACGGCTTTTTTACAAAACTAACACGCAAATTGCGAACTGGCCAAACGAGTTGTATAACATGTATAATACGTACAGTATGTAATAATTAATTATTATTTAGTCTGCGAACTCTCTTTATGATTCAAGGTCGTATCGGACGATCTGTGCCGCCTCTATCTTTTTTTATTAAAGTAAAAAAACATGTCAACTAAAAATCTGCCTTATTATTCCTCGTTGACTATTTCATTGAATGACCTAATGATACTTGATATTTAACAAGCGGACAATGTTATTGAAAAACATAATATTTTAATAATTTCACGAGAAATTTCGAACGCGGCAAGCGATTAATATTTTCGTTTTTTTTTATAGAATAGGTTAACAAGCGAGCACACAGTCCATCCGATGGTAAGTGGTTGCTGCGGCCCATAGACATCTACATCTCTATCCTCGATTACAAATCAAGGTGCAGATGCGTTGTCACCCGAGAGGACTAAGCTGGAATGCCTCGTTTCCAGTAAAAAGGGTCGACGGTTCTCTACACTCACCATACGAAACACAACAGTATAAAGCTACTATTTTACGCTGGCATTCTATGAGAGCGTGTCGGCCGAGCCGACCTATTTGTGCTACAACTTTACTATCAATATAACTGCAGCATGGCTCTACCACGTATAAATAAAAATAAATAGTATAATTTACGTACTGTGTTTCATCACTGTTGAGTTAAAATCGTAAATTACATATTATTATAACCGACAGTTCTTTTTTTTTTAAGTTCCGACTGAAGCATTCGCGGAAGGGCGCGAGTTGACTTTGCTGTGTAAAGCCTGGACCACTTAATTGTTGCTCATTAACTTAGTATTGCTCCACTTAGTACTATTAGTTTTTTGTACAGTTCCGGAAAGCTAACGATCAAGTCAAGATCAAGTGCTACTGATTAGTATAATTGATGAGAAATGTTCAGGTTACTGCCACAATTTTATTATTGTCTAGATAAGTACTGCTTGGTGGAAGGCTAACTTCTAACCTATATTATGTCACCCTGATGGTCCCCTCTCAATTGCCGCGCTTCTTCTGTGTGTGGCGAAATTCACATTTTTCCAAAATAACCTATTACCTAGACATGCATGTTTCCTCACTTTCCTTTCCTTCACTGCCGAGCAGCTGCTAAATCGGCACAGCACAATCAAATACAGGTTCCTCACGTACTATGAAATTTATGGCGACCGATTAGCCCCTTCCACGGCTTCTGGGAGTCGTAGAATAGTTATTTTAATAAAACAGCCTGTCGTTACAAGGCTAACATGCTATTATTTTATTCATATACAAATTGTCAGTATTTCGTTTGAATATCTACGGACAGATTTCGTTTTATTACTTTATAACATTATATGTTCGTAGAAATAAATATCAAAGATGCTGAAGCTATGTAAGATACATGAGAAGATATTTTCATTTTATGGCGTATAATATACGTTCTAAATACTCAATTATCTTTTAGTGCAGTTAAAATATGAATAGTATACTTATTAGAGTAAGATGATGCTATTTCCGATCAAGATATCTCACATCAATATATTTGGAGACTATCTAGGGAATCTATATACTGAATTAACACGGTAATTTTCTTAGGGCACCGATGTCATAAAAGAAATGAACAATTCTCAAAATATTGTAGATTCGAATCCGCAATTCAAATCCAATTAACATGAATATCAGTATTTATGGTAATGGCATTATTTGTATTATTAAAAAAAACGAAACCAATCTTTGGAAAACAATTCAGTGTACTTTTTATACATATAAGATGCTCTTAAAGCGTTCATGATATACAAAAATCGCACGCATGTATACTTAATGCATTAATATAATATTGCTTCAGTTATAGCCTTCCAAACCGATGTTCCTGGGCTCGAATCCCAATATAAGCCAATATTTCTTTATAAGATGTATAATAACCCATATGTTCGGTTCGATTCGGTTGTATTCACTCAAAATTTTCTATCCTCGATATGATATATAAAGGTATGTATTTGATTGTATTGGGTACTTACACTTATCGAATAACTTTTTTAACTTACTTCTACCGCGCTTACAAGTTAGTTGCAGGCGTACAAAGGCATGGTAACTTACCTCATCTTACAAGTACTCTGTAAGCACGTAACACTCACTTGTAAGTGTGACTAACATCTTCGGTAATGTTTTATGTAGACTGTTTAACTATTTTATTCGGCAGCAATGTAAACAGCAACGCGATACAGCCGCTGAATTAATGTCCCCAATTCAATTGAAGTGTTTCATTAGCACAAGTGGCCTCGATTGCTTCGTTGATCAAGGCGGGCGATCGTCGCAAAACCGAGGCGCCTCGTACGATACATACTCAATCGATGTATTCATTTTTTCATTACAGCCCGTCAAGAGTTCAGAGAGCTGAATATAGGCCTCCCTCATATGTTGCCTCAATGGGGAATATTTAACATAGTGTGTTTTATTATTTATACGTCATATCCATCTCGTAGTATGTGTATCTTCTTAGTCGTAGTAGCAGACTTAAAAATTGTTAACAAAAATCATTGTCGCTGTTCTTTATCTTAATTTGATAGTTTACAAGAAATCCTGTTTTTATTTTGTATTGTTATTATCGCCTAGTAGTCGTGAACGCCTTGTTGATAAAGCAATACAATAGTCGTGGCCAATATTTACTGCGTAACAGAAATTTCTGAATAAATAAAGTTATCTTTCCTTATTACGTGCAAAAGAACAACAAAGTGCGGGTTTGGCGGATTTTATAACATTTTCATCAAATCTGTAAAACCTACTATTTTATACAAGTATAAAAAGTTGAAATATATATTAGCATCATCGTCCTTAATGTGCGCATAGAATATATGAAGTTGCAAACAACGCATCTATCTTTATCCGCCGAAGATGTATGCGATAAGAGTGTGAACGACACACCCCCACAGGTAAAGGAAACATGAAGGTGCTGTTTTCTGGCCCTAGTAATTTCAATATCCAACAAATGCAATACGCACGGAATCGCTAACTGATTGGTTAAATACAATGTACAACTAGATCGTTCTGTAGATATGTGGCTGTTATTGAGTAATTAAGTCCATGATCCGCGCAGACCTTCGCGCACTGTCGCCTTCAATTACGAATCACAATCACGGATCACCCGGTCGCGTTGCCAACATATCCCATTATGAGCTTGGGTCATTCACGCCAAATTAACGCAGCGCTGGCTAGCGCAAGTTACCACGTGCAAGTAAGTCGTTGTCAATTGCGAAGTGGCGACTTTATTGTAGCAGCAAGAACAACGGAATGAGAACTAAATTGTAATTTATCACCAGCATAGTTTCAAATGGCGCAAGACTGTCATTTAATACGTTCATAATACTGTTTTCCAACTGAGATATCTTTTATACTATAGCCCTAGTTGATTGTTTTTACATGAAATTATTATATAATATCAAATAAATAACAAATAGCATATACATTTACCATCACGAAGGCCGTGTGCTCGCTTGTCATCCTTATACTATAACAAGTGGTAAAATTAAAAATTTGTACAACCGACTTCAATATAAATATAAAATGGAAACATCATCAATGTTTAAGGATAACTAATAAGCTACTGTTCAGATCTTAATCTAATTTATATGGGGCCACACTAGAAACACCAGCTTTCAATAAAAATAGAAATATCAAAATTGGTTCACCCAGAAGGAAGTTCTGACGTAACACAAAAAAAAACATACATATACGTCTAATTTATTTTTAAATCTGTCTTGAAACTTACTTGACCTTCTCTATGAAATAGTGTAATATAGAATGAACATTTCAGAGCAAAAATAATTTTAATTTAGTTAAAAATTATAACTTTTGTTAAACATCGTTCGTATAATTAACAACATGTTTTAAAAAAATGATATATGAACAAAAATTTTTAAACTTTGTACTATAACAATAACAAAACAGGCTGCCATTATTGATTTATAAATCATTCGTAAAACACTTACAATTTCCAGTGGTTCTAATATTTTCCATCACACTTAGAACAGTTTCGTCTATTATATGTTAGTTGACCACATATTTCCCACTTGATGCGATAGTCTGCCTCCCATTATGATAGGCATTAAATTTCAATTATGTTTTTTTTGTTTTAAAATGGCTGCCTCGTACCGGTAGGTGAAGCGTAGGGCTAACCCCCACTAGGTGGCTCAGGGCTGTGCTTTGTGGCATTCCTTGGGGGAGACCTATGTTCAGCTGTGGACTTGTGAAGGGCTGTAATGATGACGATGATGTTTTTAAAAGTGCTAAATGAATAATTCTAACTTAATATAAATTTTGTTTTTTGTCTTTCTTACTCGTCCATACATATTTTTTTTACATTTACGTACAATTGTTTGAGATTTCGAAATCGAACAACAAATAGATCAATTTAAGCCGTTTTTATATTTTGTTTATTCGTATAGCACTGAGTTACATCAGTCGCCTCCGCGGGTTTTCCGGGCCAGCGGTGTAAAGTTTTACTTTCTTGTAGGAAGTGCTGTCGCTTTCAACGGAGACCGGTTGAACACCAAGTCGCTGGTTATTAATATTATCGTATCGTAAGCTAGGAAGCATTTGTTTGCGCTACGCTCGGACGTAATACAGTTCAAAAACTCATTGTGGCTTATTCACGTCTTACTAGCTTATAGTAAAGCTTTTATTAATTTTTATGCGTTTAAAATGTAACCTACATTAATTTCTTTGTTAAAAGCATGCGTGCCAAAAAAGCATCTAAAACCTGAGGATTAAAATATAAAATGTAACCGAAAGTATAGTTACAACAAATATACACGAATAAGTCGTGCTAGATAAGCAGCTGAGCGCTCGCTGTAAATTTGATTGTACGCGAGCAACCCAAATGGAACCCCGCACGCATCAGTGAAAACTGTTAATTACAATTATTGTGGAATCATCCTGGGAGAAAAATAATAAAATATTTCCGAAATGTTAAATAATAATACGCAATACACAGTTATACACATAACTACATGTACACATAATATTTAAATAGATTCGTAATATTAAATTTTGTATTTTTGTTTCAGGTGAGCCCCGAATACCAGAGCGAAGGTGGAGTGCCAAATTTTGTAAGTTGAACTTTTCAACTTATAACAATTTAAATCATAAACAACTGTAAATATTAACTTTATTTTGGACTATAATATCCAATATACGTCGGAAATTGAAATAGCTAGGTAATCACATTTCGGTGTCTTGTAATCAAAACTAAGCCGTTTTTAGGGGTTCGTACCTTAGCTGAAAAAACGGAACCTTTAAAGGATTATAATGTTGTCCGTCTGTACGCTTCTGATTTGTTCTGTGAAACGGATAGAGTTATCTTTCTTGAAAGTGTAAAAAATTAAAGCATGACAGTAAAAGCAATCAAGAGATCAGGTCATTTATGCCACATTTTTTATACTCTCAGACTCACTCATCAACATAATGAATCATAAAATTTGGCAACAAGCAAGACCTTACAGCACATGTAAAATAAATTATCCCATTAAAAATATTTTTATGATTACATTTGGAGTTGTAGCATCGACCGGAATGTAGAGTGATGTGTCGGAGAACATTTTGTCCTTTATAACGTTAAAGATTGTCCTTCAATTCGACCGACCTTTTCGTTAAAGCAATGTTGCAAACTGTTTAATTAAATGCTTAGAACTTTTAATATAAATATAATACATATATGTATACATATAATATCGCGACGAAAAATGTAAAAACTGTGACAAGAAAAGGGTGCGTTAGTTTTAATTTAGTGACGATGTTATAACTATTATCAAATGACTTAAATATTTTATTACAAGAACTTATAAACATCAAATATATAAAACGCCATCAAATCTCAAAAATATACACTGACTTATGTGTCCACTTAATGTGGCATGTAAACTGTTCCGTTATGATTATGCACCCGTTCTGTTCGTGAACGCCATAATAACATTCAACGTGTGACAACGTATAAGCCACCTTAACTTAAATACAATAGGGTAGAGGAAATTAGTCACAAATTTTTTCTTTTATTATCTGCGTTTGAGTCATGTTTTCGCAGGGAAAGCGCGCGCTGTTGTGACGCAACAATAAAATTTGCGCTGACAAAGGAATTGTTGCAACCAGCCGCATCTGACGTAAGGGCTTAGTTTGTGTTGCTAATCGTCGACGCTAATGACTCGTCGTGCCGATCCGAGCCGTATTTATGGTCTTATAGCAGAATGGTAAACAATTTCATTACAAGACATTTAAGTGATTTATATGTGCTTATAATATTTAAATAGCATTCCCTTTGTACGGCACCAGTGAAAAATAGAATTCCTATACGTAGCATATACATTTTGTTAATGCATACATACTACATATCGTCACCCCTGTAATCCCCGTGGGGTACTCACAGACCAAAGAGTAGCGAGCTACTCGGACTACATTTTACTAAAAATACTAGTTTAGACGAAGATTTGTAAAAAAAAGTGATCGGTAGCTGACCCATCGCTTACACAGACAAACCTAATATTAGTCGCCTTTTGTGTGTTTGCTAGTCAAGTAGGTAACACAGGACAGTCATTAAGTCCCAGACCAACATTGGACAGTTGATTTGAATCAGATTGTTTTCATGTTAGAACGAGTATAAGTACACCGTATAGTGGCAATGCTAAAGAATCAACTGTCTCGGATCATCCAGCGGGTGTCGTAACAGGCGAAAAGGAGAAACTTGCAGGAGGTGGACAGTAGTTTCTTCCTGATAACTCAGAATAATAAAAGACTGCGGTAATCTATGGGGTTAGGTGAGGGCTTTCTTCAGCATACACTTTTGATAGGCTGAAATTAATGAAACAAAGAAAAACAAAGTACCACCCTACGGACGTCCTGCGTACAGATAGGGCATAATTATAGGGGCATAAACTACAAAGTATAAGGCTTCCAAATAGGACAATTCATAATATTTGGAAAGTGACATATCAGGTAATACGTCGAACGAGTTGAGGACGTTATGTTTGAGGCAGCTGCAGGTGGGCTCCAGCAACCCGTCAGGTTGACCGTAAGTTCGTTTGTCGCTTCTTTTTAAACTTTTTTTTCAGTAACGAGGTTTAACCTGGATTAAGTATATGACATGAAAGCTCTCGTGACTGCAGCGGCCGTCGTGAGCAACTTTGTTTACTTACATGTCCAGTTCTGCAAATCTGTCTCGAGCGGCGTTCATTTGTTGCATCTATAAATAAGGAGGTGCTAAAAGCGGACTGGCCGGGCGACGTGCTTCCTTCGCTTTGAACGGCCGAGGGGTAAACACGCCCGATCTGAACGAGGGTCTTTGTTGACACTCGTTTTACGCCGTTTTACCTCGCCTCGCGACTTTATAGCGTGAGCACAATAACAAACGAGCGTGCGTTCGTTATCGACGTCAGTGACGAACATCTGACCCGACCGCACACGCTTGCTCACAGTACATTGCGTTCAAAGCTGATACAAAAAATAACCTCTTAGAAGTAACAAACAATTAATCACATAAACGAATTTTTCAATACACTTAAACCCTAGAACGACTTGAGGATTCCCTTAACATCGCTTACTACGTGATTTCCTTTCCGCCTTATCAAATATTAACATTTACCTCGAACAATGGAAGCGCTTTGTCTTTTCTAATAACCAGAAACAATCGTTTCGTGTATTCAAATTATAAATAAAGACATGGGATGGCATTTTTACCATACCGGGTAAGCTCTTGCATTGCAATGTGGTGTAGGCTATCTGAATGCGCGTCGTGCCCCGCGCGTCCGGTCTTACTCATTTAACAGTTGCTAACTTATTATATGTTCACCACTCTCATGTTGGCCCGAGTAATTATCATGCGTAGAACGTACGCTCTTCAATACGATGTATTTTTATTCAAATTCTTGCCATATTTTCCTCGTTAAGACACTGGAAGCAAGTTTTTTCTAACAGTTATATATAGTATTCGTATAATATTTAGACTAGCACTATCGTAACAAAGAAGACACTTGCACTTAGAAAATTCTTAGGGTAAGGTAATTGAAAAGAAAACTAAATGAACTCAACAATTTTTTAAAACTCAAGTCATAATTAATTGGTGCAGCATGAACTATGTTTAATTCTGATCGCTCCCCAACCGCAATAGTTAACTATACAGCGGCCAAGTCATATTCCGTTTCTTGTGTGGGCTCTGCGGGAGAGAACTTGCTACATGTTACTTTCATTTTGTACTATTTTCGTGTATCTTATAAATAATGTTAATAAAATAATACCAAATCATCCATACCGCGTTCATATTACCATATTATGTCCACACGAACTTATGAAACGTTCCATTTAAAATGATGCGTTTCAATACCAGACACAAGCAATTAATTACACACTGTCGCTTTCTGAATCATGCGTTTGTGTTCATTGTTCGTCAGTTCCAAGTACTGTGTGGTTTATTATATACTAGCATTATATTTTTATTCAATTTGCAATACATAGACTTTTTTCAAGTCGAAAGATGAAAGGTTAATCACTTGTTGGCATTATTGGAAGGTTGGTGGTGCGAGTTACGCGTCACAGAGGGGACAGCATCATCGGACGATATTTTCGCGCAATCATTCAATAAACATGATCGCGACAATCGACCAGACCCTCCGACTGCTCCTCAAAGAAATGAACCAATTTAATATTTTTTTATTACAATCAGACTTTATCAACTTTTACAACTTCTTAGTACTTTCTACACACGGCAAAGTACTTTCAGCAAAAGCCTCTTGGCAAGCGTTTCTTTTTCGTAACGTTTATGCATAATCATATATCTACCACCATCTCGTTAACTATATAAGCGACACTGAAAATTAGTCCATCGATGCAGGTGGCTTAGGACCGTGTTTTGAGACATTCGTTGGGAGAAACCTATGTTCTGTAGTTGACTTGTAAAGATGATGACAAATGATGATGATGATGATGATGAATTATAACTGACGTAAATTTCAAAACAACACATCGTCAAATTGAATACCACCTTCCTTTTGAAAGCCGTTATAAATGGTTTAAACTTAATTTGTCAAAGGTTCATATAAATATAGAACGCGTTTGATTGGAGTCAATTAAAGTATAATTAAGCAATCCTCTCGGATTGTTTTACGCCTCGGCACCAATTGTCGTGCTCTTGCATCTGACTACATAGTAAATTTTAATCTCCGTGCGATGACATTACAATCACGACTCGCGTACTGACGTCTGACGCATTAAAAAACTCGGAATATTAAACAAAACTTTTTCTCTATCATCAAAAATATTTTTTTAAAATTCTTCACAAATTCTCGGATTGGCTAGGTAGATTTAAATTATTTACATAATAATCATTGATGAAAATATTTCTAGTATTCCGTATTTTAGGTTTTATTATTCATTATTCGCTGGTGGCACTCCGAGTCGTCACCTCGTTGCTAAAGTAATACATTTCCTATGTTCGGTCGTACACCTTTGTAGTTCCATGAACGTTGTGCATTTCTATTGTAGACCCTATGATTTCAGCTTGGCTCTCGTTCTTATTGCAAACCATTTATCGATTATCGGCGAAGCCGACAATTCCCGAGTTGTTTATATACCGAACTTAACCTTTAACCCTTCTTCACATTTATGTATTTGGTGTTCCATTTTGTCGTTTGGTCTTCCACCGCCGCCATCACTACCGTTAAAAATGAAAAACGTATGAATTGAATATATATTTTCGTCACATAATGCAAAGAAGTTCACGCACCCCGCCTTTGTGATGAACCTAGAAGAAATTAGAATTGTTAAATGAAATCTTTAAACTTGGCAAAAATCAGTGACCTGCATTTCTTTTCTTTATTACACAAAGCTCGTTGACCTCATAGGTTTTCAGGAATAACAACACTTAACAGGACCTCTCACTTTTGCAACAATTCGTAATGTGTAAATTTTGACTTACTGCCAACGTAAATATTCGGAGTGTTGGCACCGTGCGGAGAGTTCGATAACCTCGTCGAATTTTGATTTTAATAGTTTCCTTCTTGAACACGCATTAAGCACGAACAGCCACGAACTTAAAAGTGATTAGTGATCACGTTCAATAACTAAAGGCACCTTAAAAATAAAATGTTTAATTGGTTAAATAGTTTTTGGTCTACTTTAAATGGTTTTTTTCTGATATTAAAAATTAATTTTGATATGTATGAATAAAAATATACGCATAGTTTATTGACAGTTATCTTTTTATTTGTTTACATATTTTACTTTCTATTGTTCACATTACATTAAAGGTCCCGCCGTCATAAAAGCCTATAATTTTGATCTGCCTAAATGTAATAGCGTCAAAGAGGTAGAGTTTAACAGATGGGATAAAGAATAAAATATATGTATACTAGCTTGCTAGGCAGACGTTGTTCTGCCCTTTTCAGCGACCCCTTGTCATGTCCTATTAAAAATCCTTAAATTCGCAAAAAAAATTGTGGGTCACTCATGGGCAAAAAAGTCTATCTCTCAAATTGGGCCAAATTGCACACGGTGTGCAAATTTGATTAAAACCGGTTCAGTAGTTTAGGAGTCCATCGCGGACATACAACGTGACACGTAATTTATGTATATAACTAAACTAACTAACGCTAACGCTAACTAAAATCCATGCGACTTATGAATACGACCACAATGCGAAAGAGTTCAATCATAAGCACAAAAGTGATAAATGATATTAAATATTACAATGATATTGTTTAATAAATATTTTATTTGGCATATTTAGCGTATAATGTAACTGAACGGTGGAATCTTCATTTTAATGGGAAACCCATTAAAATAAAGATTCCATCGTAATATATAACATAGAAACAGATATATATATTTTTATTTGTAAAACTTGCCCTTTCCCTCGGGCTTTAACTTATTTTTCAAGGGCAAAGAAACAAATTATCATTCACGGCGACGGGTATGGAAAAAAGAAAAATCGTACATGGAAACTTGTGCAACACCTCACTTACAACGAAGAGCATAAACGTGATGCTACACGCTGTTGATTCGTGTTTGACGCGTTGACACAAGCGTTCGCTAATACGGTAAGCATACACTGGAACTGGTGACTCCAACCTCACCCGACACCCGGAGTACGTTACACCATGCTTGAAAACATATTTACTAAACACATACGGCTGACATTAGTTTCATGCTTGGTGTAAATTGCTAGTATATTGTGTAGAGTGGCCATTTAAGATGGACGTATATATGAATAATTTTATTTATAGTTGTATATTAATTTCTTACTGAGCTCTGAATACTCGCAGATGACACAAAGGTTACTCCAAAAATTTCGAACTCATATTCTACTTACTGATTACGGGGTACGGTATCACCAGCCCAAATGTTTCACACTAGCTGAACTACCTTTTCAAGAGAGTATCAGTATGTACTAAAGGTGGTTGTCATCCAACTTCAGGTTTCTGTAGTTTCGTAAACCACAATGTAACGATTATTTTACTTACGCATTTTATGAAACTAACCTGACGACTGGCACGACTTGTAAACGTTTTATTCGACATAGTGTAAGTAAAATTATTGTATATACTAACACACGTGGCACATCTGGTCTCGCTCTTCGCATACCATCGCCAGCCATGTCGATGTGTAAAATTACATACAAAAAATAATTTTATTAAAATACATTTATGCAACCAGTTTTATGTCTGGATAAAAAGTGAAGGAAAGGTCATCTGATGTCTAAGAACATGTAGGTAATTACGTTTTATTCAATCCTAAAATTCGTAATAATACCAAAAAGTTAATGTAATAAAATAACCATCGCCCCATACAGAAATAAGCTTTACAAAATCATGCGATTTGGAAACTAGTCACGCGTACCTACCCACGAAACTACGTATTACGCACAAAAGACGTTGCGAATTGCGACCCACGCCTAGCAAGCACACATTTTTTGAAAGCGTTGTTTGACTCACCACGAAGCGCAGAGCAGACACCCTCGCTCTAATAATTCTGTGCCCCATCACCAGTCTGGATCCAGTTTTAGAATAGGTTTTTCATTAATTTAAGAATTAGTCACCAGAGCTTAGTCTGTCAATTAACAGCTTCAGGTTGAAACTAGTAGGAAAAAGCATATTATTCTATAAGTACGCATAACATGACATGGTATCTGACTAACGAAACATTATTATTTTTACTTTGAATATGTGAAATTTGAATATGAAAGGGGATGATAAAAGACAAACGTCTTTTATCATCCCCTTCAATTTCGCTTGTGTCATATTGTCCATGAAAAGCAACGGCGGCGTGGTAAGGCTAGCCTTAATAGCCACACGTGTTATTTATAATGAACAGCAGACAATCGCCAATCGCGCGAGTTTACGCGCGGCCTGATTGCCCTTAGTTTCGCGCGCATTCGAAATCGATAGTGATTACGATTTTCCCTGAGGCTCGATTGCGCCCGCGCACTACGGCCGATGGAAAGCAACGCTTTACCAATGTTACGCTCTGATAACTCTATAATTACGCCTCCGTCGCCGTTTTCCATCGCCACTCGGCAGCCGATGAACTTCTACGCTTTTCGCGACATTTCACCTGCGATTCGTCCGCCATGGTTTCTCAATAGTTTGTTACACTTTCGCCTTTGACATGGCCATCATCTAACGCTACCATATTGCTTGTTAAACGGTAACTTATTGCACGCAATAAATAAATTTTGAATTTCCAATGTCCGTTTGACGTTTTCGGAGTGGGGCAGCTTTCCTTTGTCATTTGTTATAATGAATTTATGCTTGCAGGGTGAAATGTGAAGGTATTGTTAATTACGTTAGTAAATATTGTGTTTATGTATAGTGTATACTGCAGGCGAATGTGTAAGTCACGTAAACAAAGTTTATACCTACGAAGAAGGCTACGCAGTCGCCGAGCCAATCTTTACCGGTCGGTTATTGCCCAGAGAGCGAACAATAACCACTCATACGCCGCTAAAAGCATTCGTGTGTAATTGTTTGCCGACCGTCTGCTGCCAACCGCAGAACTTACTACAACACGATCCGATAAGAATAGACTCTTCCATTTTCCACTCAACGCATTTACCTATTGCTTTTCTGAATAACCATATAGGACCATCCATCCTCATCCTTAAAATGACAATACATCATAGGTAGAAGGAAAACAAAACTCTTTCACAAAGGGAGTAATATAATTATGACAGAACGGTGGTTACTGCGTACGTCTTTTAACAAAGAGTGTGGCATAATAATTTGTATGTTGTATTCCAAAACGCAAGTGTTTGCGTGTTTACGATCCCCGGACGAGGCAGAGACGCATAGAATATACAATGATGTGTCATTCACATCGATTGAGGCCGCATACAAGATGCGGCGTCATACATTATGTAGAACCCATGTTCCATGTCGCGCAACGATCCGTACCGGCCTTCAAGCTCTAGGAACGATCTAACACCATACCTAATACAAAAAGAATTGCTATGGAAAATATGAAGCGTGCGCCTCTGCGAGCGGTTTACCCATCCATGTTATATTAAAAGTTGTAATTATACGAATAAATAAGTAAGCATATTTTTGTACAAGTAACAAGAGTTAGGTGTCACATTTGCACAGTTAGCTAATAGATAAAGAATTAGAAAAAGAAGAAATCTTTATGGGAGTACTGTTACTTTGAGACACGCGTCGACCATTGCCCCTTATGCAGAGAGCGGGCGACAATTATTCCTCATTGCGACAAAGCAAGGCTTTCATATATGTACGACTTAAATACATATGTCGTCGCATATCGTTAATATTTAAGGTTATGGGATGTTTTGTTATCTTACATATAAATGTGTAGCTTAATTCTGTAAGCTAATAAAAGGTTTTTGAAGTATATCATGTGAACATTAAAAAAATATATGCGTACATATTATTTTGTTCACTTCCTTACCTTCCTTGTTCGATCTATGATAACGTGTTAAATTCATTATTTTATATTTATTCATAAATAAGGTTCTTGGTCACGTTGGTTTTCATAATAATCTTTGTAGTAAAAATCCATAATTGCTGGAAACAAATATGGATCTTTATTTACACAATTAATGTAAATTTCATATTAATCAAGAAAATAATTCCCAAATCAAACAAAATCATATTTTTTTGCATTACTTAAAGCAAAAAAATTGAACTTTTACATAATATAGATG
>DWHP01000015.1:0-31702 GCA_018247895.1 Parnassius honrathi
GAGTGGATCGGTGCATAGGCTGGAGGTCTCTCCTGCAGGTGTTGGTGGTAGAGCCTCCAGTCGATCTTGGTCTTAAATACTTTGGGCGGCGAAGTCACTGCCTTGGTGTCAAGGGTAATCAGAATCGGGAGGTGCTGTGTATTCAGGTCGTACAGCACCTCTACTACTATCGGGTAGTTGACGTTCCTAGAGAGCACGATGTCCAATACATCCGGATGTCTCTTTGGTTCTGTCGGTATGTTTATAGGTTCCTCGGGACCTAGAACGTCGTAGTTATAATTTTTCTGCATCTTCATAGAGCTCGTGACCCGGCGGGATGATCAGTCTAGTCTCTCCCCACGCCGGGCGTTTGGTGTTTAGGTTCCCGGCGACGATAGTGGGTGTCATACCTTCCATGACCGTCCGGATGTCTGAGGAGTAGAATGGAGTCCCTGGCGGGCGGTACGCTGCGTAGATCCTTAGTTCCTCGCCCGCGGCCTCCATTTTTATACTGATTGAACGCATCGTCTGGAAATCTGGCAGGTCCAACGCCTGGTTGACGATGTCCTTCCTCACCAGAATCGCCGTCCCTCTGTATGCGATCCCTTGAGGATTAACTTCGTCCCTCCTGTAGATGTCCCTCCTGTAGTTTGGCAGCTTCAGGTGCATTGATGGTCTTAGTTTGGTCTCACCCAGCAATATCACCTGGATGTCCTGTTGCTGGGCAACCGCGCGGAGTTCATGGATTCGGCGGTTACGGGATCTGTCCTGGCCCTAATGTCGGCCAAGACTTGAGTGCCGACCGCGATAGCTATGCCTACCAATCTTTGGATGGCATCAGCTGTCTCGAGGCCGGACGTTGGTGGTGGTCTGCGTGGATATGAAGGCACTGGTCTCGAGGCATTGATGGCTTCTCTTTGTGTAGAATGCGCTCTACGTGCTGAGTGCGCTCTATGTGTGGATCGAGCTCTGTTATCAGGTAAGGCCCTTTCTGGCACTCTACTCGTCGTAGTCATCGGTGGTGGTCTTTCAGTAACCTGCGCCTGTGAGGCTATCGGTACTGATGTTGTAGGGGTAGAGGTGACAGCCTGAGGAGGAGGCTGCACCGACTTCCTCCTTCGCTTTTTCTTCTTCTTGGAAGGCTGACGTTCTGTGGCGTCGTTAGCGGGGGGCTGGAGAGTCGCCCTGGTGGTTGCCATTGATTCTACGGGTTCCACCGTTTCCATTGGTGTTATAGGAGGAGGGGGGCTGGTTGCCTACCCTATCCTCTGACGGTAGCCCACCCGTCCTCCTGGATGGTAACTGCTTTTGGGCGACTCTCTGGGATCCTTTTTGGGTTCCCCGGGAGTAGACAGCGGTGATCGTTGGCCGTGTGGTTCTTTGCGCAATTTGCGCACTTCGGCTCTTCCTCTCTACCCCTTGGGCAAAGGCTGGCGATGTGCTCCGCGGCACAGCGAACGCATTTCACCGGCCTGAAGCAGTTCGCAGAGGCATGTCCGAAAGCCTGACAACGGTGGCATTGTGCCGGCCCCGCTTTCCTTTGCCAGGTTTCGATGACGACTCCTCTCATGCAGAGTAGCTCGTCAATCTGGTATAGTTCTTGTAGCCGCTCCAGGCTTAGATGGTTCATCTGTGCGTAGTATAGGCAGCCAGGTCTGCCTCTGCGTGGTGGAATGGCCTTCACATACTTGATGGGGAAGCCTTTTGCCCGGATAGCCTCCTCGATGCTGTTAGTATCGGTGTCCACTGGCAGTCCCCGGATGCCCACCTTAGTGGGCTTCTCCTCAGCTGGGGTATAGCAATACCACGACATTGTAGGAAGTTCTTTGGAGAGTTCAACCATATATCTCTGGACGGTTCTGAACTCTTCCGGGCTCTGGGGTGCGAACCTTATACCCTTCCCAAACGGGCGAGCATTAGGAGGGTGGCTCAAATTTCTGTTGAGCTCCTCAAAATGCTTAGTCCAGTCCGGGAGACATACTGCAACGATTGGTGGGTATCTAGCCGCTTCTTTTTCGGGCTTCTTGGGCTCTTCTGCCACTTGAGGTCGTGGTATTGCAGGGGCTACTGCCATGTGGGCACAGCTTGTTGACGGCCGTTGTCCGTCATCCTGCGGTAACCCGGACGGGTTGGTGGTCTGCACCGGTAATGGTCGTCCGGCGGATGCAGCTAGGGTCGCGTAAGTCGTAGACCCCCATCTGTAAGATTTCTCGCCCCCTTGCTCGTAGTGGATGGAGTCGTGAATGCGTCGGTCCGGTGAGATGAAGGGTTGCGGTGGTGATGGCGACTTCGGAGGCGAGGTATGAACCTTCTTCCTCGTCACGCGTTGAGGCTCCTCTTCATCTGATGATGATGATTATGATGGTGCTGAAGAGTATGGGTTTTGAGACCCAATGCGCTGCCTCTTCTCGTGTAGGAAGGCATCGGTCTCCGGTGAGGTATGGCGTCTTGCCGTTTTCATAGCCCGGTGGGGTCGGTTCCTGCCCAGCCGTCTACTTAGACACGGCAGGCGTGAGCGCGGCGCTCGGTGCGGGCTCCTTCCTAGGCGAAGACGATGGCTTCCGAGTGGGTATCTCGGAGTACGATTGTACTACCCTGGCCCGTTCAGGATTGAACAGGTCCCTGATCACTATTGGCCGGTCCGAAACAACTGGATCGTCCGAGGGTTTTCTCGATCGCCGGGGGGAGGCTCCCCCTTGCCCGACATGCTTAACAAATTCCCTACGTACGAATTGTTGCGTGTGAAATAATCTAATGGGCCCTATCTGACTTACCAACGATCGGCGGCAAGGTAGGTGACGCGCGACGCGGCTGGTAATGGTAGTGATAAGAAGGTTGGTTGCGACTCGTGGGGCACTGCCTGCCCCTTTCTTAACGAAAGGATTGGGGGAAGTGCGTCTGGTGGCACTTTAAACCGCGGCTAGGCACAATAAGCTCGGAACGCTTTAAAATGCCTAAGAATCTACCTAGGGGCCGGTGACCTCGACGCCTCACGGAATATACGGACTCAACGATCGGCGGAGTATGTCGTACCGGCGGTCGTATGCAGCCACTGCTAACTACACACAACGCACATCTGGGAGATCCTTGAGGATCACCAGCTGATTAGTGACCGATAGAATCAGGCGTCACTTTGGGGAAATCCGTTATAATAAAAATATTAATTAATTTGCAACCTTCCGCTAACTAAATGTGTACAATGATGTGTCTTACCTGGATTGAAGAGCATCTCCCGCACTCCCTCAATTGCGTGCACCAACCCAGTCACCACTAATCCCAGCACCACTACTCCCAACACCAATATTTCAGGAAAGACACGAGGCATCCTCAGGTGATGTAGACTCTACGGCAGCTGACCGCTCTTCAATCCAGGTAAAACACAACATTATCGTCCATATTTAGTTAGCGGAAGGTTGCAAATTAATTAATATCTTTATCAATTAGTGTCCATCGTACGGTCGATCAGCTGGTGATCTTCATGTCTACCTCACTCATAGGTGGGCGGAGCCAGTACGTGGCAGGACCTTGCACTCACAGAATACCAGCGCAAAATAGCAGCTTAACGCCGCTGTGTTTCGTGTGGTGAGTGTAGAGAACCGAAGACCGGAAACGTACTGGAAACAAAGCATTACGTACTATACGTGGTAGAGCCATGCTGCAGTTATATTAAAAATATAGTTGTAGCACGAATAGATCGGCTCGACCGGGGAGGGACCGCGCTCTCACAGAATACCAGCGTGCAATAGTAGCTTAATGCTGCTGTATTTTGTACGGTGAGTGTAGAGAGCCGGAGACCCTTTTTACGGGAAATGAGGCATTCCATCTTAGTCCTCACGGGTGACAACGCAACTGCATTTTGCACCGTAATCGAAGACAGATGTAAATGTCTATGGACCACAGCAACCACTTACCATCAGGTGGACTGTGTGCTCGTTTGTCACCCTGTCCTATAAAAAAAAATTACATCTTATTTCTCACGAGTGCGGATCACGCATCTGTATTATCTTTCTTCAGATAGATGCAGATAGATGTCTATGGGCCACAAAAACCACTTTCCATCAGGTCAACTGTGTACTCCTTTATCACCCTTATACTATAAAAAAATATTTATACATTAAGTTTTTATTCAAGTTTGTTGACGATTTTTGGACCATTGTCTACCAACAATTGCAATTTAATATTATAAAACATGTACATTATTATAAAAACATACAAAAACTCATTGTGTCTTTGCGTACCTATCTTTTAAATAATCATTTAAATTCTAATATCCTTTCTTGAGAATACTTTGCTTAGCAACCCAAAAATGGGTTTTCGGTTTCGTGAAGCCTGTTCGTTTGTACGAACATCAATCATTTTGTTTAACGATATTAAAATGGTTTCGTGCATAAATAATATTGTATAAAATGTAATGATACAACGGTTCAAATATTCATTTGATTACAACGGTCGTTGAGTGAGTCACAATCTTAAACACTCATGCCTTTCACCCAGAAAGGTTGGCAGAAACTACAGACTTCTACTTGGCACGACCTACGCATACATGCTCGGCGGTTAAGGATACTCCTAATTTGGCCCATTTTCAATATATCGCCAATTTGGTCGATAAACTTTCACCTAGGGCGTCCATTTCCGACTCTTTCATTCACTTCTGCAAAATAAATTTGCTTTGTTACACTTTCCTCATTCATTCTTTCTACATGACCAAACCAACGAAGCATTCCCTTCTTAATCTTGGTCACAACATCATTTTGTTAACCACACTCTTCTTTTATCACACAATTTCTCACCCTGTCACTCAGATTCAGCCCTAATATACTCTGCTTCTTCTGCCACACCCAACTTTCACTCACACAGCATTGTGAATTGCCATACGTGCCTTTTTCGATACCTTCTGACTTTTCACAATAGAGTGCAGAGCCTCATTTACTTTGTTTCCTGCGATTACTCGTCGTTCTATATCATATCCTTATTGTATCTCCCATCTTTGCTGAGTACACATCCCAAATATACAAACTCATCTACTTGCTCGACCAACTCCACTTTTATTCTTACTTCACATATCGTTTTATTTTTTTCTTTTTCAAAACCATAACTTTCGTCTTACTTGCGTTCACTTTCATACCCCTTTCTTTTAAAGACTTGTTCATTAATGTAACCATCATTTGGTACTCGGCCGCCGACGACACAAAATAACTTAATCATCGGCGTACAAAAGGCATTCGATGGTGAACTCACCCATTCTTAATTCGTATTCCTCAGCTTTCAGATTTTCCTAACAACTGTCCATAAATAAGTTTAACAGCAACGGGGAAGCCATACAGCCCTGTGTGACACCTTTATGAATGCCAAACTAGCCGAAGCAGACCCCGTTGATACTAACACATGCAGTAGATTCCCTATAAAGAGACTTTAAGGCCTGTATCAACCAAGCACTCAACCCGAATGAATTCAGTGTTTGTCGTAACATACCCTTGTCCACTCCGTCATAAGCCTTTTCCAAGTCCATGAACGCACAAAAAACTCTTTAGTTTTTGGCCAAAAACTTCTCCGCAATCATACGCATAGAAAAGACTTGATCTGTATATCCCATTCCATTTCTAATTCCCGCTTGCACATCCCAAATATTTCCATCAGTTTCTTTCATGACCCTTTCAATTAGTACTTTAGGAAACATTTTTCTCACAATATTAAGAAGGCTGACACCACGGTAGTTTTAGTCCTGCTGCGACCCCTTTTCCTTATATATTGGGACTATCACGGCTTTGCACCAGCCTTTCGGTACCCGCTTCAATTCCCAACATAAATTAAGAAACGTGGCCTGCCACCACTTCCTCTCCAGCCCATAGCATTTCGAGAGAAACTCTGTCATATCCGGCGTCCTAAATTAAAGAATAGATTAATCATCACGTCTCATGAGACCGAGGCCATATTCCGTCAAATCCCTAGCGGTCTCATTAGACTGCACCCACCCACGGCACTTTAACCCATGAAAACTTGTATATAGAATCAATATGAAATTTCCTATTCTATAGTGTAATAAAAAACAGTTATCTAATGGATATTTATTTATAATCTACGTTCATTTCGTACGCCATTTTCGCGTGAATGTTATTGTGTTGATTTTTGGATTTTCTAGTGTTTTATTAGAATTTTAGTACAATGTTTTATTATAAAATAAGTAAATAAGTTTTTGTGTGAATATAATTTATCTCTTTACGTAAATAATTTTGAGTAATATATATCGAAATAATTGTTACTTTCACGCTGCCCACATTCGCTTGGTATGTTTCTTTTTGTTATCAAAATACAATAAAATATTTTTGCAATGAAGTAAAACCTGACGTTTATTTAGACCACAGGATAGAGGATTTTGTATAGATTTTATAATGCCAAACTTCTTCATAAAAAAATAGTCTCTAAATATAAGTTTTAATGGTTTTATGTGCTATGGGTGAGTGCGGTCGCATGCGACTGCTCGGGATTTGCCGGGCGCATGCGACTGCATGGGATTTCTTTGGCGCTTGAGGGGTTAATTTTCAACAGTTTTGTCACAAAATACTTTATTGTGGCTTATGCATAAGAAATAGGCCGATGGTTTTTTTTTCGGATGGAGGAATTATCTATATTTTTGTTGAACATAATATTTATGTATTGTTATTACGCCAGCGTACATGAATAAAGCAATTCGGGAACACTTTTTTTCGATTTGCTTAACAAATATCAATATTCAAAATTAGTTCAAAGGTGTATCCTAATGCTAAATATCCCATACTATTTTTAAGGAATGTGGCTACCATAACCATAAAGAATTTATCAAATAAGAATGGCTCAAGAGATTATTGTGTTTAAACAAAAAAAACCACTTCCGCTTTATTATATTAGTATAGATTCTATCTCATTCTCTCCTATAGTTATATATTTTTCTTATTTTAGTGTCGCTTTTTTATTTCCTTGAATTGAAAATCACAAGGATAGTTTTCACTTCAACATGTAAGATAAATATTTAATGATGACAAAGTTGAGAATGTGGCTGGAACTTCGTCTATTATATCTCTGCAGCTTATGCTGTAAAAAAAGATTAGAGATCTCACTAGTGTCGAGACAGATTAGTTTATTTAAGTTATTTCTATAGCATTATATCATATAGAACTTTGCTATGGTGGAATGCAACTGATTTAGAAACTATTTTCTTTTTTGCGGAAGAATACCATTAGAGCTATTTAGAACCTTAAACCGAGAGAGTCTCTTAGATAAAGACTTAAATAAATAAGTATATTAACTTTGGCCTCTCAGTATATCTATGAAAATTTGATGTATGTTCACAAAAACAAAGGTAAAAGTAAAGGAAATTTACAGCCCACGTCCCACTGCTGGGCACAGACCTGCCCTCATATCCGAGATGGTTTTAGGGCAAGGAAGTGTCCGCCACCCTGCCCCAAAACAAAGGTAGTTTTAGTAAAAAAAGTGACATACACTCTGCAAACACTAGGAACAAACAAGCTGGTGCTACCAGTTTCTCGACTCCACAAAGTCAGTAATTCGTTCTTGGCGCAATGTACACGCTATTACAACAAAGTCCCAGAAAATATTCAAATATTTAAATATTTAATTAAATAAAAACTGTATGAAAAGGGCTATTATGATATAAATGAATACATGGTTGATAATAACCCCTGGGAATGGGGTCGTCGCTTCCAAACTGTTTCCAAAATAAATTTTGTAAATATTTTGTTGACATTGTAAAATTTACTATAAAAAGCTTGCTGGTTCTTTTCAGGACAGAGTTTTTTTTGTAACTAGAAGTAAAATATTAACTTTCAATAAGAATTACTTGTAATCTATATTGAATAAAAAATTATTTCATTTATTTTAATTTTAAATAGTGCACCATTATACTTGCTGATGGGTTGGGAAAGATGAGAAAATTTGGTAGAATCTATCCAAGAAACCCACATGGCTAGTCTGAAGTAAAGGGCTGGCCTGAGGTAGCCACTCCGTATGGACTTGGCGAGTCCACTTTTGATGTATATTGGTTAACTGCGGGGAGAGGGGGGGTCCTCTCCCCATACATACACAACTAAGATGGAGCCACGGAAGAAGAAGAGTATTGGTAAAACGACTATCCCCCACGACCCTGGCGGGGCCGCTACTTTTATGCGGTCGTTGTAGGGCCCAGGGGGAGAGACGGTATTGCGAGACGCCGCACTAATCTCGGGTGGTGGTGGAGCCAGAGACAAGATAGGCCCAATGGCCCAGAGTATCCGTACGTATACATAGGAATAATATGATGCGTAGGTGAAACACCACGGGGTTTTATTCGGTGCAAGTCTTACATAACCCGTCTTTACTCCCGCGAGACGGTATGCACAGGCACTTCCCCATGTAAAAAAGTAGATATTATTATGAAAAACAAAGTGTGGCGTAGAACTATATCTATATCACGTCAATTATCTGTTAAAACATTATTATTACGTTTATTAAGCAAAACTGGTAAACTCAAGGCACACTCACTCACTAACAATTATAATGCTGCAATTACATAAAGCGGAATACTCTAGTTAGTATTCTGCCAATAAAAATGTTAACCCATTAAAAAAATATTTTTAGCATTGTACCGAACGAAGATGGGGCCGGGGCATAGTCTTAATCATTATTTAGTACCTATATATTTACGCATTACGAACACCCATAAACCCGTAAACGAGATCTAATCTTAACTTTAAAAAAGTTTATCAATTTTTCCGTGCGTCCTTTTCAATTAATGTTTCGTAGCAAATTTAAACCAAAGTTTTAATGATTCCAAAACTTTAAGATTATAAATAATGAACATAAATTTAAAGAAAACTCAAGTAATGGTGTAAACAAATATTCTTGAAGTTCTAGAATTGGAATTACGAAAATCATAAAAAGAATTAAAACCCAATATCAATTGCAATTTTACTTAATCTCCATTGAATAAAACACATGAAGTGTTCTTTCTGGTTGATTTGACCTGTATATCTTACTTTTAGAAAAGAAGGAAAATCTTACTAAATTGTTATAATTTATTATAATTTCATATGATTATCATATTGTTTAGAATGAAACCCTGTTTTCAGTATGAAAATCATACAAAATTGTAATAAATTATCACAATTTAGTAAGACATTATCTTTCTTTTCCAAAAGTACCTGTTTATATATACAACACTGAAAAACACTTTTATGTATTGTATTACAAGCTCCACAAGACCATGCCGAGAGCGTGAGTAGAGTTAGGTAGAACAAAGGCTTCCGACAACAAGTTAACAAGTTGCGATAAGTTTTACGTAGCCTTCAACCGGATGGATTTATAGATTAAAACTACTTTTATAACGGATTTTATAGCGTTTAATTTGTTTTATTTTTAATACCCGACGTTCCGGGTGCTTTCCAGCACCCATAGTCGTAGAGGACTGATGTGAATGACGCCCTGATGTCAATGTTAACCCGGAGTACCTTCAGCTTTTTAATTATTATTTATGGTTCGATCTACGCAGAATGAACTTACTATCTTGAAGTCTTGCAGTGGCATGCTTGAGTTTAGTTTTACTTTTATTAATTATAGAGTCCCAAGTAGGTGGTAGTAACCATCCCTTTCTCTATTGAAATAAAGATGTTTTTGTTTTAATTTAATAGGTAGTTGGGGCCGTCTATGATACGAACGCAAAGTACGGACTTCCCAGAACGTTGATGCTTCACTTCAGCTATGTGTTCTTTTACGCTGGTTCTGAACGACCTTTATATGAAATAGCGCATTCACGATCAGGCTTGTACACTCCTGCATCTTGTGGAGGGATATGACACTAGACGCATGGTAAGAACTGACCAATCTTATTCGGCGGCTTGTAAAACGTTCTAATAAGCTTGCTTCAAGATGTAGCCAATTTTGTCTGTGATCTTCAATTCTACTTCGATATACTTCTTAGAATTCTTCATTCTATTTATGTGTCTCCTTCAACTATTCAATGGCTTAATTCCTACCTCCGTGGCCGTTCTCAGTGTATTCATTCAAATGAAACTTGGTGCCACCTAGCTACGGGTGTACCTCAAGGTGGCCTTCTTTCTCCTTTACTCTTTTCTGTCTTTATTAACTGTATCACTAAGGTGATATCTGAAAACTTCCATCTCTATGCAGACGATTTGCAGTCGTATCGTCATTTCCTAGCGAAGTTTTGAAATGACTAAAGATCTAAATGAAATCTATCAGTGGTCTGGATCATATGGACTTATTATAAACCCTAAATAAGTGGTACAATTAAAAATGTTGTAGGACCGAATTCAATATAAATAACTTGAGAACATCATCAATATAGTCGAAGTTAATTAAGTACGCATTATGAAGGATAACTCAAAAGCTACTAGTCAGATCTTGATCGAATTTATATGGCACTACATGAAAAGCACCAGCTTTAAAATAAAAAAGAATCATCAAAATTGGTTCAACTAGGAAAATATTCTGAAGTAACACGCATAACGTCCCCCTCTGTCACACTAACTTCTTGTATAAATCTTTTGCGTCCCATGCGGTAAGATTGTGGAACGAGCTACTGAGCAGTGTACGTGCAGCCACAAGCAAGGCATCGTTCAAACGCTTGCTCTGGAATCACTTTCTGGCGTTGCAGGATTAGTTTGTGAATAACTATTTATATATCCTTAAATTCTAACTGTTCCCTTTTCCTGTTTTAATTTCAAATATTTTATAGGTTTCGATTGAAAAACAGCTGTATTTAAATATGTAATTACTATATATGCATAATAGTATATGTCGCCGCAAGGACATCTTCTGTTGATGAAGCCTAAACTTTGCGTTGTCAAACATTTAATTGTTATAAATTATAATAATCAACAGTGTATAATTATTAATATTACAATTTAATAACGGCAATTTATCAAAAAGTGCAAGTTTTTGTGGTATAAAATTAAAAGTGTGTGATCTTAGATCTCTTTCATCATAATGGACCCAATATACGGTAGCACAAATGAACCCTTGTCAAATGGGGATAGTGGTGCTGCCTCACCAAAAAACAACCTCGAGGTCTCCGCTACGACATATATTTTAATTTCATTGATTATAGGGGCGATTAAACACTTGTAGATTATTTCAACATTGGGTGCCTTCTAAAAGACTACTTTCAAAAACTGTTCTGATCATTACTGACATGGGAAATAAGCTGACTGGTTCTCATCTTTCTATTTTATTTTGTTGTTATCGATAGATGAAACATGAAAGTCAATGGAAATGTTGAATATAATTCAATAAATAAACTGAATAAATACGTTTTTTTCAGTTTATTTATTGAATTTTATTTGATTAATTGATATGAACAAAATTGAAAAAAAATCGATTTTCAAATAATTGGTTATTTTGTCGTCGATTATTAAATAATCGATTATTTCATCTTCTATTCTCATCCCTAGCGCTGAGATTGCACTTTGCAAGCACCACTTATTTACAGAATAAAATTTGGTATTGTTGCAAGCTATATTTAATTCCTCTAGCACCATCTAGTGTCGGGTAGCAGAGCAAGGAGAGCTTTCTAGAAAATGCCATACTGGAACTTTCCACCTCCAGCGCCATCTAGTATCAAATAGAAGAACTAAGCTTTCTGGAAAACTTCACACTCGAATTTTCTCCACTTAGTCGGTCGGGGCTGGTATTTGCTGGAATATTCTAGATGTTTCAGTGGAAAAGGCCTATATAAAGCCGTTCAGGGCCGCGATCGAGGCAGTATTGAATGGGCGGTACGAGCGAAGCTTTCGGAGCGAAATAAAGTGAACTAAAGTGTTAAGTGCGATTAATTATTAGTGTGATTTAAGTTTTAATTGGTGTTCAGAAAATAAAGTGTCAATTTTGGTAATTCAATCGGCAGTTTTTATTGTCACGAACCCCAAGCCGTAACAATTGGTGTCAGAAGTGGGATAAAATCATGCCAATTTTACTGAAGGACGACACGGAGGTTGTCCGTACCCGAAGTCAAAGCCAGCAGGAGACGGACCAGAGATGTGACATCAGTTGTCGAGGGCCAGCCAGGGGCCAGGGCCAGGGGAGGGCAGCTGGAGGCTGGCCCGTCAGCAGCTCCTACGTCTGTAGCACCTAACCTAGGTGCTCTGATGGTGATGCTACAGGAGCAGGCCCGCCAACAGGAGGAACAGTTCCGTCGGCTAAAAGAGCAACTGTAGCGTGGACAGGAGGAACAGGCCCGTCGGTTGAAAGATCAGCAAGCGGAACAGGCCCGCCGACAGGAGGAACAGGCCCGTCGTTTAGAAGAGCAGCTCAAACACGATACGAAAGAGCAGATGCTCCTCATGAAGGACATTCACGCTATCTTCGGGAAAAAGATAATGGAGGTAAAGGATAAGGTTGCTCAACATGACAACCGCCTGCGGTAAATCAGAAGCTGAAACCCGAATAGACCAAGTAAACAATCGGGTTTCGCTATGTGGATTCATAGTGCCACCGTTCGATGGAACTTCTTCCTGGCCGGCCTACAAAATCCAGTTTGAGGCCGTCATGAAGGCGAATGGCTGGAATAAACGTCATGCAATGACTGCACTCACCCTTGGGCTGCGTGACCAAGCCTTAACTGTTTTGGAAGCTCTCAGTAAGAAAGTGACTTACGAGCAGCTCCTTAGGCATTGGAGGCGAGATACCTAATAAAATGAAGTGATGATAACATAACCTTAAATTGGATACTGTTTGGATAGGTCCAACGCAGGCTATAAAAAAAGTGTAATTTAGTGTCGTCAGTCAATAACTGAGGTAATTTTATGTATAAGTTTTAGAAATAAGTGTTAAAAATATACATATATTAATATAATAAAACAAATACAATGTAATAATAACTTTTTGAAATAATGTAACATATTAATTAATAAAGTTAAGAACACACTGGTAACAAAATTTTTGAACATAAAAATAAAGTGCATGTATAATAAGCACGTGGTTGGTACATACTTTTGTTTGGTTTGAAATCAATAATTTTCGCCATAGTTAGACGGATTGGTTTTAGAATATTATTATGTGTCGCGCGGGGACGTCCGTACGTTACTGTCCGTTCGGGCCCACTGAAAACCAGCGCTGTTGCTCCGGCGACAGCATAAGCTAAGTGAGGTCCGTTTGTACGACGCGCCACAACATACTCGTACAATATGAAAAACGATCTTTATTATGTCTTTCTATTTTTTAAAATTATAATCTATAAGTATACATACTTTTAAATTGTTTTATTAGTCAAATTGTTGTTTTGTTTCCTATTTTTGTTTTTGCTTGTTATAATGTTTATAATTGATGTGTCAAAATTTAAGTGCCCACTGAAGTCTGTGGCGTGCTGCAATAAATCTTTCTTTCTTTCTTTTGTAGGGAGGATTTAATCGTCATGCTTGGCAAGCGGACTGATGATTGCAGCACTGGACATTTCGCACCTTTAACGCTGCTGCCCGTCGCTAGTCGAAGCTTATCGGAGTGGATATTTCTGGCATTTCCAATTATCAACTCTCACAATACCCACAGGATGAAAGGGGATTGAGGATTCCATTACGTCGCCACCATACGACAAGTAGCAGCATCTTCCTGACAACAACTTATGTACATACTTAACGATAGTAAGTGGATGCTGTGGTCCATAGACATCTATATCTATCCTCGATTAAGAATCAAAACGCAGATGCGTTATCACCCTTGAGGACTAATATGGAATGCCTCATTTCCAGTAAAAACTGTCTCCGGATCTATACACTCACCATACGAAACACAGCAGTATTAAGCTGCTATTTGACGCCGTTATTTTGTGAGAGCGTGGTCCTTTCCATTAGGAAACGAGCCGGCCCATTTGTACTACAACCATAATATAGCTGCAACGTGGCTCTACCACGTAGTCGGCTTGTAAACGGCGACTTTGAGATAAACCATAAAGATCTTACGTACGACTTCTGATAGGTGGTGTTAACCATTTCGTTAACGCCAGCCATAATATATCCAGACCACTGACTGAAACGAGTATCAAAGGTGCAAAACGTCTGGTAATGTGATCGTCATTTCACCTACTATCCGTGACGATAAAGACAAATCCTGCCAGTGATAGAAGAGGTCCATGTCCAGGAGTAGACTTTCGTGAGTTGATGAAGAAGAAGAATACTTATCAAGTCTTTAATAATGCCAAATTACCATAGGGATTCTCATGATCTTGACCCGTTTGTGGAAACTAAAGACTTTCATAAGTATAGTACTAATAATGCTAGCTGACTAGGCAGACGTTGTTCTTCCTATTCTGACGACCTTTTGTCCTTTTTCTTATATACGATAGGGTGACAAACGAGCACACAGTCCATCTGATGGTAAGTGGTTGCTGTGGCCCATAGACATCTACATCTATCCTCGATTACGGATCAAAATTCAAATGCGTTGTCACACGTGAGGACTGAGATGGAACGCCTCGTTTCCAGTAAAAATACGAAACACAGCAATATTAAGCTACTATTTTACCCTGGTATTCTGTAAGGGCGTGGTCCTTCCCCGGTCGAGCCGACCCATTTGTGCTACAGCTATACTAGTAGTATAGCTATAGCACAAATGGGTGGTATATGTTATATTATAACTGCAGCAAAGCAGAAATCTTTTATTAAGTTGAAGTTTGAGTTCAATAGTATTGGAGTTTACTGTGTGGAGTTCATCGCGGACAAACAATGTGACACGTAATTTTCATACTTAAAGATTAGTCTAAGTCTTCGCCTTCCTACATCCAATCCTATGTTCGTACTATAAAACTGGAATAAGGATTATATTTTGCTGTGTTTCTTGCTAGTTCTTCCCGGACAAAGACAAAAAAAATATTTTAAAATTTATTATTTGTAGTATATGTTGAATAACAATTTATTATTTTCTATTTAGTGTAGCGCCAAAAGTTGATTGTTGCCAAATTTTCAATATTTTTAATCCACTGTTGAAAATTTAAATCTTTCCAAAAATGCAACTAACAACGTATTATTTGCTGGATTTTTTCATACATGGTAAGTTTGAAAGATGAACGCAGTAACATCTACTGTCTCTAGTCATGCAGCTCCCTATTATCATACTATGCAGTTTTGGTGGAAAATGTACGTGTAGATCTTAAAAGATTAGTTGGACTAGCTTGTTAGATATCACCTTAATGAATAGGGTTGTGGAGAATGCTGTGTGAAAATCTCATGTTTTACACTTGCTACATATATTCTTAAAATTGACTATAAAAATATTAATAGACATTTGACATTATATTGATTTTATTATAAATTTAATCTGAAATTTTAATACGGTAGAACTAAAATTAAAAAGATTACAGGGCGAACCGATGTTTGCTTGAACGTTCATAAGAGCTTTAAACAGACATAAATCGCTAGTAATATATAAGTCAATGACATAAATTGAATAAAATGTTTTGATATTGACACCACGTGCAGATAAATTCAAGTGAGTGTTAAAGAAATATTTGGTATATTCCCCTTACCCTCCGTCAAATTTTTAATTGTAATTTTATTTTATTAATCACCGCCACAAGTAATGTTTTAAATATATTTTCAGAATTATGGTCCCCAATAACTCCACCGGAAGGCTGGGTACTAATATCTACAATGCAGCCGAAGCCCGAGACAACAGCCTCAAGTCCAACAACTACTTTAACAACAACCTCATCAGCAACTTCAATAACTACTCCAACGACAACCAAATCATCGCCAACAACTACAATAACAACCCCAACAACAACCACAGCAACTCCAACAACAACCAAAACAACACCAAGGGCAACCACTACCACCACCACCACTACTAAAATAATAACAAAACCTACTCCTTCAACCACTACAACAACTGCAGAACTAACAACTACAATCATTCAAGAAACTTCGCCTACACAATCAGTTCTTTCAGAACTAACATCACCCATTACTCAATCAACAACAACTCAGCAAACAACCGCGTACGTCTCCCCTAGCTTGTCTCAATCACCAATTATGACAACTATCCCGTCGGCAATAGAACCATCAACTACAACATCAAAACCAACCTCAACGCCAGAAAGCTCAAAAGTGCCAGTACCTCCAACTACATCTATGCAAATAACTGAAACACCAATTGTGGAGTTTACTGTGAACGTGACATTGTCACCAACTGTACCGAGCTCTACGTTGAGCATGGCGCCAGAAAATGCTACCACAACAGTTACGCCAAGTTACGTTACAGACAGCGCTACATTTGAACCATCTGAAAATGGTAAGCCTGCACTTTAGATTACCAAAAGTAACAAGGTCTACCATTTTTTTGAATTCTGAATAACGTTAATACATTTATTTTTAAAAAATCATATAAATTCTGCAATTCTTAAGCATTTTACAAATCATGCACATATCTATATAAAATCGCCCATAATCATCTCATCGCTTATTAGAAATATTTGTAGAAAATAGTAGTAAATTACTAATTAATACAAATAAATTTATTAAAATTTAATTCACAGTTAAATTAACCTTATCTATATTAAAAAGTTACGAATAAAGATTGCAACTACAGAGCATGATCCTGAGTCACCTGCATCAATCCTGCATATATTTCGTTTTGTTGAATGCAATGTTTATATATAATAATAAACATTTGATAATATTTTCTGTATTTTAATAATATTCATTTTGTTTTCAATTTCAGAAACTACAACTTCGTCGCCCAATGTGACGTTTTCAACAACGCTGAGCACCGACACAATCAATATGTCTGATTATAGAGATGGTTAGCTTATTAATGAAATAAAATTTAAAACGGTATTTAAAAATCTGAAAAGCGGTTGACCGGTAGGTCAGCCCTGGAATTTCCCGCTTTTATCGAGCATTAAACGCTCGAAAATCTTCCAATTGGTTGATTTTTGAGCTCTCACTCACGCCTGTCACTCACACCAGTACATCTCCACATATACGCTCGTCGGTTAAGGGTACTCCTAATCTGACCCATTTTCAATATAACGCCAATTTGGTCGATAAGCCTTCGTCTAGGGCGTTACACTTTTTTCTTATCACATAATTTCTCACCCTGTCGTTTAGATTCAGCCTTAACATTCTCCTTAATGACCGCATTTCTACAGCATTTTGTTCTACTCTAGTACTTCTTCCGCCACACCCAACTTCATGCATTAAAGAAGGGACTAACAGCAATATAAATTGCCGTTCGTGCCTTTTTATCATATTCTGATTTTTTATTTTAGAATGTAAATACATATACCAAATACACAAATTTATCAAGTGCATAAGCTCAACCAATTCCTCTTCTATTCTTATTTCACATAACGTTTTACTTTCTTCCGTTTCAAAAACATAAATTTCGTCTTACTTGCGTTGACTTTCATTCCCCTTTCTTGTAATGACCAGATCATTAATGTAACCATCATTTGCAACTCGACTGCTGAACCGCAAATATGACTTGATACAATATACAAAACGCATCTGACGGTTAACTCACCCATTCTTAGCCCATATTCTTCATCTTTCAAAGTTTCCAAACAACTGTCCATAAATAAGTTTAACAGCCCCGGAGAAGTTATACAGCCCTGTTTAACACCTTTTTGGGTGCCAAATTAGTCCGAGTAGACCACGTTGATCCTGACAGAAGCACTAGAGTTCTTATAAAGAGACCTTAACGGCTGTATAAAACCAGCGCTCAATCTAAATGAGTTCAGTGTTTGCCATAACACGTTCCTGTCCACTCTATCATACGCCTTTTCCAAGTCCATAAACGCACAAAAAACTTTCTGGTTTTTAGCCAAAAACTTCTCCGTGATCATGCACAAAGAAAAGACTTGATTCGTACACCCCATTCTCTTTCTAAATCCCCCTTGCATATCCCAAATTTTTTCATTAGTTTCTTTTATAACTCTTTCAATTAACACCTTAGCATACTTTTGACCTTGACAATGCTAAGCAAGTTGATACCACGGTAGTTCTTACAGCGCTGCTCTGACGATTTTCCTTTTTTTATGTTGGAATTATAACTGCTTTACACCGGTCTTCCGGTACCCGCTTCAATTCCAACATAAATAAAACAAGGTGTAAAACAGGCCTGCTACCACCCCCTCTCAAGCCTTCAGCATCTCTAGTGTTACTCTATCATATCCGGCCGCCTTATCTGCTTTCATGCTTTTTATTCCTTTCATTATATCATCTACGTTTGCGAATTTACGAACGTACGTTCGTTCGCGTACGTTCACGAACACAATCGTCAATATACCACGTGTTTAAAAAAAATATGGAAATGGACTATAATAACTAACCGTTAAGCTTTTCAAACTAGATAATACACTCCATTTCATTTGTCACACGAATTTTAGATAATTAATATTCACATCTTTAATCTCAGAGTAATCACATACGTAAGTATCTAATTACTCTAAGTCTTTAATAATATAATAAATTTCCGAAAAGTGACGCATTACTAAAATGTGCAAGTTACTCTAATAGCATCTTTGACTGAAATATGTCAAAGAAATTAACAATATACTTTCTTGTCTTAGAGTGTCGATAGTGCACCTAACGGCTTAGATACGCCATCGTGGAGCAAGAACTATTAAAATTATTAAAGATAAACTAGCTGATAGCATCCCGGGGTGCACTAAAAGTAAAAGAGATTTCCATACGTCACTCGATGAAGCTACTTCCGTGCACCTCAATAACAATAAAATTTACCAATTACACCTCATTTGCTCAATATAAACAAACACTATAAGTAAGTAACATATCTAAGAAACTTAGTAGATTTTGCATCAAATATTAAATAAAAACATTATAATTAATTGTAATCTTTAAAAAAATAAAATAATTAAAACTGGTTGTTTGCAAAAAGTAACAATTCATGCTACAACGAATTAGTTACAAAACAATTTTCTGTAGGGTTAACGCATCCTTGGCTGCCTTGATTTCCGTGTACAGTCGTAAACTAAATGCGTTGTAAGACACAATAGGGTAACTAAACTGCAAGGAATAGCATTAATGTCTAAATCTCTTCTCACACCGCAGCTATAACGATAAAACTGTAAATTTTACAACTTGTGTATTTATACATGTAAATGAATCTACTTAAAAAATAGTAATGTATGACAAACATTTCTCCTTGATCAAAAATAGATGAAAAACCTAAATAAAAACATAATTTAAATAAAAATATAAACTAAGGTTTCTTGATGATTATGAGTATAATTATTCTATACCTATGTAACAAAATGATTTTGTTGATTGGGCAGAAAATTAAAAAAAAATATTTTGATGTCATTCCTTATGTAAATCGTTTCGACGGATTTTCATGAAATCTAGTCATTTTGGACCTATAATTTGACCTTTTATTGTTTAGTATTGAATTATTAATAGACTGCCTAATCTGTTATAATTTAATACTAAACATTGAAAGTGCTATCCATACAAATCCGCTCCGTTTTAGTTTTATATACAGAGCAACGATCTTGTTTTGGGCAAAAAGCAAAATACTCGGCTGTTCCCGTGGATAAATGACGCAGGTAGGTCAAAGAACTCCCAAGCCCCTGACTAAACGACTTCGGGCTCCTGAGCGTATCAACAACTACAAAAAATAAAATCAACTCAGTTCAGAATTTAAACAAAAACAAAGAGTTGTCAGATAGCGCGCGATGAGTTCGCACGCCACGGCCAAGGCGAACACAAGGACGTACTGCAATATCTGTGGTTTCTAAATTAGTGCATCCATTTTATTTATAATTCGGAAAAAAATTATAATCTAAAGACTCAATGAATGTACAGCAGTACTTGATTACTTATGTGTTATTTTATAAACTAAACACTTCTAGAATTTTACATTTATTATAATTATTAATTTACTAATTCTAAACAATTATATTACGTCATAATTAAAACTAGTAAATGGAAATTTCGCGAGGTCAAAATTAATAATTTAAGTAAAGTGACTTTGTATATAATAAGTGTTTAACGTTGATTAAATACATTGCTAAAACGTTAATAATAATAATGAATTTCACGTGTCATATAAACTTAGCTACATATGGAGTATTACGTATTTGTTTGGAATTTTCGGACGATCACTGTAGCAAGTGAGTCGTGTGGAACAATGATAATAAACTCAACTCTCTTGGTGCTGGCAGTGTGTGGGCGACGGCTTTGGCCGCAGGGGCGCATCGTTGGTGGCACCAAGTCGAGCTTCGGCCAGTGGCCGTGGCAGATATCGCTTCGCCAATACAGGACATCTACGTATCTTCACAAGTGCGGTGCCGCACTTTTGAATGAAAACTGGGCTATCACCGCTGCACATTGCGTTGAACAGTAAGTACCAAAATCATTTAACTACACGTACAGTTAATTAATTTCTTATCTAAAGCCATTGTGTCTCTATCTTTCTTACAGTCCACTGCTGACATGTGCCTCTCATTGTAGGAAGAATTTGCAAAACTCGCCAAGTTAGACTATTCCTGTCGATCTATGTGTTTTACGTTTGGCATTCCAAAGATGGTATACCGCCTCCTTCCATATATTGCTGAAGTCTTTTCGATCTTTCCCATAATCGTTTTATGTCACTCACAGGATTAAATGGAGTAGTGGATTCTTTTTTACGGCCCCACTACAATACACATTTTAAAATTTATTTAAAAAAACACACACATTCACACACGACCGTGCGTCCGAATAAAATTCGCATTTTCAAATTGTAACGAAATCTGTAACTTCCTACTTTTGAAAATTATTAATTTTCAAAGCGGGAAGTTAAAATTGTTATTCACGGTGTGCAAATTAATTACCTAGAATGTAGAGAATCTTAAATCTTTAAAAAACGGTGCTAGTTGTGTAAGGACATAGTCTTACATCAGTCTTACAGCTCGGCGAGGGTGCTAATGTTAGATAGTTCTGTTACCGGGACATGCAAAATAAATATAGAGATGTAGGGGACTAAGTTACTTTCCGAATAGAGATCTCGTGACCTATTGACACGAAGCATTACCTATTATTATATCCCCGTATTAAAAAAAATCTGTAATAGTGTGTAATAGTTTACTCTTGTGTCCCTTATATCACCAGCTAGAAGAGCGATCCATGATGATAGTAAAAAAAAAAATAAGAATATCCCGAGGAAATATGTAAGTAGCTTCTACCTACCAGACAGTGACTTTAAAAAACATTTCTACTCAACACAAGCTGCGCCACAAACTGCTGAGTTTCTGCGCTGACATTGACCAGACTTGAATTAATTAAACCGTGACGATTTAAAATATTACCTTGGAATGCGGGATGTAGTTATCTCTTCCTTCCTAATTAATATTCAGGATTCTTAAGTAGTCATAATATTTGCAAGGCATTGAAATAAACTTCATATATATAATAAAAAAATTGGGATATAAAAAAAACTTCAATGCGAAGTTAGAAATTAATCTTGTACGTTTAGTAAGAGTGAGAGTGAAATAAGTTTAAATATAAGAACTGTTTTTGACCACTCGGTGGCTTTTTGGCTTCCGCGCTAGAACTGCAGATTTCATTCCTGTCCTGGTTTGGCATCCGCAAATTTTTATTATTTTGAGTTCCACCACCACCAGTACAACGCTGCTCCCCATCTCCTGTTTCAGTTTCCCTCTTTCGCCTCTTACGACACCCATGGGACGATATGGTGGCGTGAACGTTCTTACCGCCACCACACGGGAGTCTAATTGCTTGTCTTTGTATAATTTATAACACAAAACTTCATCAAGATGCTACAAAAGATTCTAGTATTAGGGTAACGTTTTTAAATCAAATTAAATGTGAATCCATACAGTCCCAGTCAGTATCAAAGATATAAAACACATTGAATATCTTTTGCAATATTATCGATTAAAATTCGATTGAGATCCGATTTAAATTATTTAACTGCGCTTAGTTTGCATTTACAACTTTCTAATTATTTTCTTCGTCAATCTATAAAAGTCCTGGACATGGCATTCTCCTACTGCAGAGAGGAGAGAGGACGCCTCTCTTATTGTAATGTTTGCCTTAATCGTCCCACAGTCGGATTGATGATTACAGCACATGAAATTGACTATCTTGTGATGTGTTGATTTTGCGACATTTCGCCCCGTATGTATGGTATAAAGGCTATGGGAAATACTTAAAGATCGTTTGACTGTTTATTTAATTGATATTGGTAAAACCATCCCGTTTACGCACACACGTCACGGGTGCGAGACGTCTGATACTGCTGTCACCAATCTGCCTGCCAAGCGTAACAAATATGGCTACTTCAACCTGGAGAGAGCTATGTCCAGAAAAATTCTATAAATACTCTATTGTATTGTTATATGATATACTATGAAACATTTATACTATTAAAAACAGAATAAACATTCGTAACAGTCTACTGATAAAACCGACCAGATAACATTATAACTATTTCGAGAAGAAACGCCAGCAAACACTAGTCGAAAAAAACATGCCGACCTCAAACCTGTCTGTGGAACAACGAGACATAAAAACTCTATTAAACCTTAAGCTAGACTTAAGGAAACTGATTAACAACGATAATTCCATAAGGAAAATAAGAAGTACTGACTAATTTACTTTAAACTCGTCTCTTTATCGTAATGAAAATAAACATTATCCTTGATTCTTTACGTGCTTACAAACAATATGTGTTCCTATTTTTGTCCGAAGGTCGGGACATAGATTTCTAATAGTATTAAAAGTTAAAGTTACAGCCTATATACGTCCCACTGCTGAGCACAGGCCTCCTTTCATTTAATAGTGTTAGCAGTAATTCAAAGATATTTGTATAATTAATGTTACCACGGGCTAATTGGGTGCAACAAAATAAAACATAGGTAAAAATGAATATAAATACAATTCCCACAGCTGCCTCCATAAACTTCCTATTTAGTAACTGTAACATCATTAATTCAATATCTACTGAATCGCTTTTAATTTAATACGATATTAGTTGTGAATGATAATTTATTGGGTACGACAAACATTTATTAATGTACGAACGTACCTATACACACTCATCCTTTTAACGTTGAAATCCAACTTTTTAAACCACAACACCGTAAAATAAGGTTGAATGTGTAACTTTTAAATATTGGACCCATTAATAAGAAGAAAGGTCAATAATGATTCTTTCCACTTTTCTTTCGCCTTGTTTCGTTAAACATCATTTTGATTTTTCCTAACATAATTATTTTCATGTGAGCGATATTTTGTGATATTCCTTAAAACCTATTAACAGCTGTGGACTTGTAAAAGGCCACACTCCTACTTTTATAATTTAAGATTTAACATTTTTTAATTCGATATTAATAAATCTCAAAACAAAATAATTGCAGTGCCCCGCCTTGTTGTATGTTATGCATTATTCATTTACATGTTTATATCAGTGGTCGACACTTTTCAATTGCAGGATATTGCCCTCTCTTATAGCTTCCACAATAAAATTGATATACTTTGTTCTTTTAATCGCTAATTTATTTTTAGATCAACATTTAAAAAAAATTTAAAGCTCAGGAACATTTATTTCTGAAGTTTCGCGTGTAGGACATTGACCTTGATAAGTTGAAAGTACGTAAAAAAAGCAATTACTTACATTTATATAATAGTAGCACGAATATTGATATTTCTATAGATAGTGCAATACTCTGGGAGACAATTTCTGTTTTCTTTTCCTTCCTTTCGTGTCTGGATATTAGCACTTATATTTCTATGACGATAATTTCGCTAGCGGCTGATGATCACGATAAATTTAGACATATGTCATCTTTTGGCATAACTGAACAAGATGACACAATAGATTCTCTAAAGGCACCAACACTTTGACAATCATTAACAAAGTTAAAAATAAATTTACAATTAAAATTAGATTTCGGTAAAAATAGGTACCACTTCGACGTATTGAATGAAAAACATCGATATATCGAATATATTGAAGCGTCAACAATACATCGGTTGTGTTCGATGCATCGTTAAAATACAATAAGTGGTTTTAATGTATCGATATATGTATATCATCCATGCCTAATTAAACCACAAAGCACAAACTAGTGTGCAATCAACTAGCTTGTCCGACTGACACACCGCCCTTAGTATTTCCTAAGTGTATATTCAACACTTAGTTGTTGGTTAGTAAAAGCTTATAAGGTAATTGTAATTACTTTTATGTTAGACAATTTAAATAAATCCCACATTACTCCAATTCCGAAATCTCTGTAGACAATATACTCTAAATTTATATACCTACAACATTCTCTATAAAAAATAGATATGTAGATCCCGTTTTCCGCGAATATTTTTTTTATAATATACACTATGTTTGAAAATTTTCAAATCAAAAATTGATACAACGAGACCAAAAGTACACAACGACATGTAAATTAACTTATTTTATAAAATTAAATACGTAAACATTTTTACAATAAACATGTCGACATAAAGGTGCATTATTTTGTCATTATATCTTATCGCTTAAAATTTTATCGAAGAAATTTATGATAACGTACAGATTCCTCACCAATGACGTGTAAAAACATTCAAAGTCAAACCAAAGGGACGGGTAAAACATCATTTTATGTTTACGGAGTTTAGTAATTCCTCATTAAAAAAAATATTAATTTTTAAATAAGTTTGTATTGTACTAATGTTAGTTTATGTACATATATTATTCGTAGTCGGAGTCAAATTATAAAGATAAAGCCCTTATGCATATTATGTCCCACCGCTGGACAAAGGCCTCCTCTCACTCTTAATCACATTTTTGATAGAACCCAGGATACTCGATAACTATGCGCTGAGCTCTTAAGCTACCGGTACTCTGTTCGTCGGCTCTCGGTACTTACGGTATTAAGAAGTCACACTGATGTCATCAGTCTGCGATTGATGTTTTCGAATGAATATGTCGGCATTTGTCATTCGCCAGAATCTCGTCCGCTAAGTAGCAATCACGTATTAGGTGGCACTTAGAGAAAAAATAAATTTTTCCTCATAGAAAATAATACTATTATTACTTCTACTACTATTACAGCATATTGAAAGCCCACTGCTATACGTAGGCCTCCCCTATAAATTGGCTCATATATCCCATATGCCATAGTTGCCACGCTTGGCAAGCGGGTTGGCAACTGCAGTTCTTTTTTTAAATTTTTAGTCGTTATTAAAAAGACGTTGCTGCCCATCTATTGATTTAGTTTCCCTCTCTCGCCTCTTACGATACCCACGGAATGATATGGGGTACTGGGTATTTTTACAACTTCATTACACGGCAACACGCCCCCACACGTCAGAAAGTAATACATTATTTTTATATTATTTTTTTAGTGTACCACCTTCAGAGCTACTAGTTCGTCTCGGCGAACACGACCTGGCAACTGAGGACGAACCCTACGGTTTCGCTGAGCGGCGAGTACAGATTGTCGCCAGCCATCCGCACTTCGACCGAAACACTTTCGAGTACGACCTAGCACTGCTTAGGTAATTTTTCAAAGACTTGTTATTTATTACAATAATACATAGTTTTCATGCAATTAAATCACCCTGGTGAATTCGTTTTTATCAATTGAATACTTGGTGGTATTGAATTGTTTCTTAAAAGTTGTTGCATCTCGACCTATATTAGCTGAGAAAACTCTCCCTTTTAATTATTAACACATTACCACATTTTTGTCATTATTGTTACTTACAAAGTGTGTAGCTACGTAACACGTAATTAAAACTTAAACACAATATTTATCATAAGATTTTTCATACGCGAACTACCCTAATTTTAATGAATTGTAGATACCATATTTACAAAGACAAACACAAGTTTGGTGCAATTTTGTAATAACTTTTTGTACTTGTTACTAGCTGTGCCTATATATTACGTGCGTGATAAATGTCGATGTCTATATGCCACAGCATCCACTTACCATAATTCGGAATGTGTGCTTGTTTATCACCAGTATTCTATAAAAAAAATCTCATGTACTAACATGCAGTAGGGAAAATAATCAGTAATAGATCCGGGATGTAAAATGTGTAAAAAGTTATACTAAAAATAAGTATAAATTGCATCTACGTTTTGGATTTTGATGAAATTCGAACCCAGGACTAACATGTAGCGTAACAATACGTACACTATCAGTTGTAACTCATGCGTTGGCGTAACTAGAGGAAGTCAGGTGTGTCGTTCCACACCCGGTTTTGTGCTCTTTCTAGAATGTTAGGATTCTAATATTAATGACCACAAAACACGATCGTGAGCCACCTGCATCCATCGGCATCTTGCAAATGTTACTAGGTCGTCAACCTATCTAGAAGGTTACCACCTTACTTTACATAGTGATAAAAGGCTGCCACTCAAAAACCTTCCTTCCATATCGCTTATTGGTTTTTAAAACTATAAGCCTGGCCGTTTTATGCCATTCCTCGGGGCAGTGTTCTACAGTGCATTTGATAAGGGCTAAAATTATTATAATAGTGATTATGAATAGCATTAAGCAAAATCACAAAAAATACTCACTTTAAACCAAAACCGGAAACTTCAGGAGGCATCCAAAATACCAGTCCCACTCTTGATATAAGATAGATACGCCAATGACCTGGTGTTTGTTATGGTGTTTTACTTAACGATAATAAATTCACTAGCTATCGCGATACATCTCATTCATTCATCACATTTTCTGTGATCCTTGTATGTAAATAAAGGTCATGTGTAGTGATGAGTGACCGAAGAAACACGCTCCAACGGCTCTCGGCTTATAAGAAATAAGGTCACTATAAAGGAGGGTCAACATTTTATAAAAACTATTTGCTTTATTAATGTTATGATTGGTAACTATTTGCATATCCGTTTGAATTTGACGGCTCGATAGCGCAGTGTCTAGTGAGGTCGCGGATTCGAAATCCGCACGAAAAAAGTGTTCCTATGGCCTACTAATAATTGTTCCACGTCTGAGTATTTTTCCAGGTGCATGTATAACACCTCAATGACACAAGGGAAAATACTACCGGGGGTAACTTATTCTTAATTTATAAAAATAAATATACTTTTACTCTGGAATTTGAAGTGCTATAAAGTATGAATAATTGTATGTAATAAAATATTATTCACCACACGAAATAAATAATTTAAATATAGGTGTTATATATTATATTATAGATATTATAGGTATTTTTAAACAAATTATCAATATGAATTCATCACATCCTCCTTACAACTCAGATATGGTGGCTATGCAATTTCAATTTATAAAGTGTTTTATAAAAAGATCTTATATAACCATTGTAATCTACCAAGGATCTCTTCTATGACCAATTTTATAATTCTTTTACCTATTCTAGTGCCATCATCTTAAATTTAAAACAAATCCTTTTCATTGTTAATGTCATGTTAATACTTTTAAATATGTCAAATAATAAATTAAGTTTTATGAGATCCATCGTAAATTATGTCGTTATTTGTAAGTATGTCGTAAAATATGTGAAATGGAAATTGCATTTTTATTAATATTGTATCAAATCACGCTCGATGGAAGAGCTATATTTTTTTCATAATGACGTATTATTGAAAAAAATTGCCTTCTAACGGCTTAAATAAAATACGTATAAAGCAAGTATAAAAATGATACTTTTATGTATTTTAATACCTACAGGATTATTTTGCGATAACCAGCCAAATTTGGAGAGAAGGTTCAGAATAAGTAATAAGTATAGGCAAATGGTGAAGAAAAATTTATTAAAAAAATCTCAAAGTTTCTGTCATTTTTATTATTTTAACTGATTTTACTGCGCACGACCACATTCGAAAGGATCAATCAGTAGGTAAAAACGTTGTTTCCCATAAATCACATTTATGGGAAACATTTTTCTAACACTTAAGATGTTGAATAACACTTAAGTGCTGGTAGCACAGAAATTGGTCTATAATTTGTTACACTGTCCCGTGCCTTACTATTGTAGACAGGTGAAATGAGAGCTCTTTTAAAAGCCTTGTGCAAAATGCTTTGCTCGAAACACGATTCAACAATTATGGTAAAGACCGGGACTATGATGTGTTTTATCAGCTTAAGAAAGTTATTTGATATAGAGTCCCAGCCAGTAGCACAATCATTTTTACGATTAATGATCTAAAACTCTATATCGTTTTCATATAGTAAAAACAGAGCCATCGAGTACCTGTTACAGGATGTTTTATATACCTTTGTGTTGTCTAGGAAAGCGCTTAAAGATTGTGAAATAATATTATCCGCTAGTAGTTTTTCGACGTTTGCAAAATATCTATTAACATCTTCAACAGGATCATAACGGTTAGCCTGAATATTTACCGCATTATTTGTAGAGGCTTTCTGTTTATTAGAACTCGTAATGGATTTAATAGCTGACCATATAGTTAATTATAATTTTTCGTAAAATATTTTAATTAGTTTTTCGTAAGTTCATTTTAGTCTCCTCAGTAACGCGTCACAGAAGTTTCTATAACATTTATAAGTTATATCAAGTATTCGGTTATTTGAATCTTTAGTCATATTTTTAGTCTTTAGTAATCCGGGGATTATCCATGACTTTAGGATATTTTACGATCAGGTACAGTAATACTCATGGTGTTAGATTTTATTGCAGTTGATAACTTATCGACAAAGAGAGTTGCAGCCTCCTCGGCGTCAGCTGTAGGGCAGATGAAAGAGGAATCCGTTGACTGGAGGAATTGCTAATAGTCGCCACAAAGTCAGTTTTTGTAATTTTATTGTGTTTTAATTGCTTCGTTTTATAGGATAGACATAAGAGAAATTAATCATGGTCTGTAACCGTTGACTATATCACACTGATTATTGTTGAAAAAGTGGTTTTGATCATTACATGATTCAGGCAACTATTTATTCTAGTCAGGAACGTATGATCTGGCAGAAGCCCTAACTTGCCAGAGAGATTTATATATGATGACCTGTTTCTATCGATACTGTTTGTTTGTCTATGTTAACATCTCCAACCAGGACAATAGTCTTACTTTTACAGGAACAAAGTAGACTGTCAACGTCCAAAAAATTGTCTATACAATAGGTAGAAGGTGATCTATATACGGCCAAGATACAAATGTCATCAGCAATTGAAAGAAGTAGAAAGTTTGCACCTATTGGGCCTGGTTCCTTTACCATACATACACATACATTTTATTTCATGCTTTACATATATGACATACCATTGTTTTGGCTGAGGCTTTTCTTAGAGAAACAACATGAGTAACCATCTAGCCGGCGGTGGTTTCTCCTCAGCCAGCCAGCATTCTGCTAGAATAATAACATCAGGTTCAAAATTAAGTGTAGTCAACAGTGCAATAAACCCATTTATGTTTTTATGAATACTATCAATATTTTGGGAAATGATAATTAGTGATTGAGAAGTATGTTTAACTGATTTTTTTACACGTAACACAGGGAACTCTTTAAATGATATGTATTAGCTGAACCCAAACTTAAACAAGATATTTTAGACATAATTCTCTACTTTAGATTACATGAAATCATATTTTCTGAGTACATTCGCCAAATGTTAATGATACTCGTAGTAGTTCATCCCGACGATCGTAATTTTTAGTCAATATTGTGGCGAGATAGAGATAACAAGATGACAAAAATAATAGAATACCAGAATATCAGCGTAAAATAGCAGCTTAATGCTGCTGTGTTTCGTATTGTGAGTGTAGAGAACCGGATACCCTTTTTACTGGAAACGAGGCATTCCGTCTTAGTTCTCAGGGGCGATAACGCATCTGCATTTTGATTCTTAATCGAGGATAAATGTAGACCACAGTGGGTCACAGCATCTCACTTGCTACTTATCGTCAGTTGGACTATGTGCTCGTTTGTCACCATTATACTATAATTTAAAAAAAGTTTCAACTTAATATTGTAAGTTATGATATTAGTTCATCACCATTTTAGCGACGTGATGTATACTCGAACTTGCTCGCTAAGATCAAGATACTCACTCCCGCCATTTTAAGGTGTTGCGTATTGTTATTTTTGTAGATGACATACTAACGGGTGTATTTTTTTATATAATACATTTATTAGAAAACCATTCTTTATATTATACATCTTTAAACATCCATAGGTTTTACGAACCGGTGACGTTCCAGCCGAATATACTGCCGGTGTGCGTACCGGATAACGATGATGACTACGTGGGCAAGACTGCATACGTCACCGGCTGGGGCAGGCTCTACGACGGTCAGTATATCCCACATCTCACAGCTCTAAAAATCTAAGTCTTCAAAAATTTTGGAACATCGATCGCTTCATGTATACTGTAATAACTATGGGGTAACAATTTAACTGTATACTAGCAGTGTAATAATTTCCACTACTCCATATCGTCTATCTAGAGGTGAACTAAAGCAGGAAATAATCAGCAGCATCTACCTAATAACAGCACAAAATAATAAACAAATGCGGTTGCCAACCTGACTGACAAATGTAGCCACTATGACAAAATCCATCCTACAAGACATCTCTTTTCTTTATCTATAGCGGAGGCCTATTAGCAGTGGATTTTTATAAGCTGCATTGAATAATGTAATAAGTCTTATTAATTTCATATTCACACTATTCTAAAAAATATATAACAAAATTTCTAAAACCTACTAAAATTCTTACTCAAACCTACACACAAACAGATATAAAAGTAAATCTTAAATGTTAGTTAATATTAAAGATAACAGCTCACAAATTTATGTTTTAAAATTTTGATTAAAATATGTAGTCCCTTTATTATATATCGGTGGTTGCACTTATCTTCAGAATATGTTAACTCAACCACAATGATGAGACTTATGTATAGTACAGCCCATCACAAGTTTTTTTACACGTAGTAGAACCATATGCTGCAGTTATATTAGTAGTATACTAGTAGCACGAATGGGTCGGCTCGACCAGGAAAAACCACGCTCTCAGAATACCAGCGTAAAATAGTAGCTTAATGCTGCTGTGTTTCGTAATGTGAGTGTAGAGAACCGGAGACACATTTTTCTGGAAATGAGGCATTCTACCGTAGTCCTCACGGGTGACAACGCATATCTGCATTTTGATTCGTAATCAAGGATAGATGTAGATATATATGGACTACAACAACCACTTACCATCAGGTGGACTGTGTGCTCGTTTGTCATTATATCCTATAATAAAAAGTCTTCTGCAGACCATAGATTGCCACAAATTACGGTCCTGAGCCACCTGCATCCATCGACTAGCTACATATAAGCCGTAGCCTAGCTACAAGCAAGTAGATTCTCGAGTGTCAGCTTTGTATAGGCAATCGCATTGTAGGAGGATCGCCCACTAGTAGATGGAGTGACAACCGAAACAAAATGAGCACACAGTCCACCTGATAGTAAGTGGATGCTGTGGCCCACAGTCATCCACATTTATCCTCAATTAAGAATCAAAATGCAAATGCGTTTTCACCCCCGAGGACTAAGATGGAATGACTTGATTCCAGTAAAAAGTGTCTCCGGTTCTCTACACTCACCATACGAAACACAGCAGCATGACGCTGATATTTTACGCTGGTATTCCGTGACGGCGGGTAGGGTCTTTCATAGAATACTATAATAAACAATAGAATGGCTGTCAACCTTATTTTGTTCGAGGTAAGGCGTCGCCGGGAGCACACATACAAGCAATTACGTCGTATTATCAGTTAATCACTACTACAAACCCGAT
>DWHP01000016.1:0-31629 GCA_018247895.1 Parnassius honrathi
TGGGAAGGGTGATCGCTACCAAGCTATTTCTAATTTGTCTTGTGTTGTTAATTGTAAACATGATTGTAAGCTATTATGTGATCTTGCTGATTCTTCCCAGGACAGAGGTTTTTTTGCGAACCATTGATAAATGAAAAAAGTGACTTTCATCAATAAGTATTGTTTATAATCTACATTGAATAAAAAAGTTTCTGTTTCTGTTTCAGAAACCTACAACCTACATCCATACATACTTAGATTGTGAATTATAATGTTTAAGCTAAATAGGTCAATAGTGAGTTCTTTAGAGAGCCAGTATTTATTTGTGTTATTTATTTAATTCTTTATGTTGACACCTTAATGTACATACAGGGTAACAAAGAGCGAGCTTAATGCCTGTCGGCATTCTTTGCCAGTCTACTCGTGGAGTGACGACTATTTGTGACAGGTGCAATTATGTATATAATACATATAACCTCACATACAAGCATACATACTATGATACACATATACAACAAAATCAATACATATAGTGTATGTTAATATATAAACAAAATATGTTTGATATATTATATTATAAATATTTTTAAATATCACATAGTTCTTTGAATATACTTTGTTTTTAAGCATAGCAAATTCAAGCACAGAGATTAAACCTCAGTGGTTTGCATTGTGTTTAATGTGAATTACTAATTGTAATTTTTTATGAGTAGTAAATCTGAGAAAGAATAAATAGTGACCAGCGAAAAAAATCTCGGTTCCTTTTATGCTGCTCCTGTGGTTATGTTGGTCGAGGCGACTGATTTGTGCAGCAGTCAGATACACTGAACCATGGCTGTAATGGCATGTGGAAATACCGATACGTTCTTAATATATACAAATAATTGTTCTGTCCGTGTGTACGCCGCTAAACGGCTGGACCAATTTTGATGAAATTTTGTGTGCGTGACGAAGTTGTTGTTGAGAATGTTTTAGATTTGCAATTGGACCTGGTAGGTCTGTGAAGCTGTGGCAAATCGCTGGTTTCATATAATTCTTTATTTAATTTATTGTGTTTGTATATTTGACGGTTAGACGTAGACGAGCCTGCTTCAACGCGTACGAAAAAACAAAAGAATGAGACATTGTGAAGCTAGAGAAAGAATGTTTTTAACTACCGATCTTTTACTAGGTATTCAAAATGGAAAGGTATCCTACCAGGACCTTACCTTTTGCTAGGTAATCAGAACTGGTAGGACACCTTTTACTAGGTAATCAGAACTGGTGGGACACCTTTTCAGCCCGGTCCGTTTCGTTAGGTACCACTTTCTTATCTATTCATAACGCCACATAGCAGTGCTCATACTGATCACACAACACACTGTTCCAGTCTGAAAGGTTATAGAGCCAGTATAATTACAGGCTGTAAGGCATTCCATCTTAGTCCTCAGATGTGACGAACAATCGGTGGCCTTCTTTGTCTGAACTTAGCTGCAGGTGCCGGACTGTAGTAGACAGCTACCATTAGGTGTACCGTAACTTCATTAGTTACTTATTTTATATAAAAAGTTTTCTAGTTTAGTGGAAATGCGGGCACCTATTAAGAGTAGGTTCAGTTTTATATTTACTATAAGAAAGTAATGTGAGGTAAGTTTATTTGTCCCTTATTTAATATAAAAAGTCTTCAAGTCGTAATATTGCTCTAGTTTAGTGAAAATGCAGGCGTCTAGTACGTGTAGGCTCAGTTTTATATTTGCTTTAAGAAAGTAAAGTAAGTTCCTTTGTCCCTTATTTAATATAAAAAGTCTTCAAGTCGTAATATTGCTCTAGTTTAGTGGAAATGCAGGCGTCTACTACGTGTAGGCTCAGTTTTATATTTGTTTTAAGAAAGTAAAGTAAGTTCCTTTGTCACTTATTTAATATAAAAAAAGTCTTCAAGTCGTAATATTGCTCTAGTTTTGTGTAAATGCGGGCGCCTAATACGAGTAGGTTCCATTTTACGTTTGATATAAGAAGGAATAGGGTGAAACATTAGTAGATCCGAAACTGGGAAATATTTTAAATATTTTTTACTAACATTCGATGTGACAAATTTTAAATGTTAAACTCACGAATTAGTTGTCAGTCACTCAAAGATCTGTTAATATGTTAAATAGAACGGCAGAGAATCATGTGCGAAATCCAAACTAAGAACTAGTAAAACTATAAAAGACTTTGACTATTAACACGTTTGGTTTGGACGAGTTTATTTGATTTAAATTCAAGAAATCATAACTTTCTTTTAACAAAAATTGCATTAATTAAGTTAATCTACGACTTCATCTAACTACTTATTTTCCACAATTGGGCTTAATTATACTAATATATTATCTTAAAACATTACTTTGGTTGCATCCAATACCGATTACACGAAGAATTTTAAGTGACTTTAAACGTGGGAAAACTCGGTTAATAGCACTGATGCTGTGTTTAAATCGATGTAATGGTAGAGTGGATAATACTTTAAACTGCAAATAAAATCAATTCAATTATAGAATATCCCCAGGGTATAACATTTTTTACATCTTCCTAAAAAACGTTACTCCCACACTATTTCTTTATTTTCTGCTTTGTCTAGGGGGCAATTACCACCGCCAACTCCATAACTATTATTTGTAGGCCATACAAATATTTGTTTCGTGTGGGATTCAAACCCGAGGAGCAAATCAATCCTAAACCAATGCGCCACGGAACCATCGAATAATATAAATAGCTCCTTATACATCCATAATATATCTCGCTCGTCGATCGTACTTTTAATTAGGCTCATTCTTCAATATATCGCTAATTTGGTCGTAAAACTTTCGTCTTTACAACTCTGCTGTTCACTTCTGCAGCATAAATTTGCTTTGTCACTTTTTCCTCATTCATTCTTTTCAATATATACATAACAATATATTGAGCTAGGAACTACTTACTGGTTCATCTTCTTAATATATATAAATTACGTGTGACGTTGTTTGTCCGTGATGGACTACTTAACCGATTTTAATCAAATTTGCACAACGTGTGCAGTATGGTACAACTTAAGCGATAGGATAGTTATAGTTTTTTTTTGCCCACGAGTGGCCCACATTTTTTTAATAATACATGACAAAAGGTCATCGAAAAAGGCAGAACAACGTCTGCCTGGTGAGCTAATACTATATATTATTCAATATGTTTTATTACGACTAAAATTCCATAATTATGTGTTTAAAAACACAATAACCCTTTTAGATTACGGTGCCTTTTTAAGAATTAAATAAATAAATAAAAATGACAACAAATTAATTTACAATCTGAAATCAAACATAGTTTCAGTTGAACTTGAACTAAGTTGCGATTCGAAATCAATTCTCATAGCGCAATTTACACTGAGTCACGTCGCCATTCGTAACACACATTTCTACATAGTATGAAACAATGTCGTCTCCGTTCCTCTCTTCTCCTTTTAAACTACGCAACGGATTTTGATGCGGTTATCATCAATAGACAGAATGCTTCAAGAGGAACTTTTATACATGTATAACTTTATATATGTTCTTTTGTCCTTGTGTATGTGACTGAACTCCTAATCCTAAACGACTCGACCGATTTCGATGAAATTTTGTCTGTGTGTGTGATTAAGTTGATTAAGTCTGTGTTGTGTGTGTGAGATGAGAATGATTTAGATTCACTATCGAGTCCGGTATTCGGCACTGTTGTCGAGATCTAGTCTAAAAAGCACTCGTGCGAAGCCAAGGCGGAACGATAGTTTTTTAATACATAATAGGCATATGTATTACCAAGATCCTGCTGATGCATGATGCTAAGTGATAATATAATAAATACTATTTTACTTGGTTCAGTAGGCTGACAAACGAGCACACTGACCGCCTGATATTAAGTGAACGCTATGGCACACAAACATCTACGATTACATCTAACCTGGATTCGGAGTCAAAATGCCGATGCATTGCTGTCCCTGAAGACTAAAACGCCTCGATACCAGTTAAAAGAGTCTCCGATTGTTTCAGTTTGGTTTTAGATGGTAAACATGTTAGCATATAAACTACTTATTAACTCCTGTTTTAAAATAAATTGTAGAGGTCAGGCACGGCTGACACAGTTGAAGAATTTCAATCCGACGATGTGTATACCAAAAACGCTAGTACATATACGCTTAAATATCAAATACCAATAGAAATATAAGTGTTAAGTTACCCGTTCTATTATTTTCGTTTCTCAAGTAATGAATTTTCAAATGGCTTAACTTTCCAATTGTAACTCGTAGAAATAACAGCACAATATTATTTTCTAATGTCAGGACAACACAACGTTAGTTCTGGAAATGGCACCTAAGTCTATCAAACGTTAGGTCATCTCATAGCCTTTGCGTGTCTAGCGACTTTGCGGACTTGTTAATCTAGCGGTTAAATCACCATAGTACAAACGAACCCTAAGCGTGTTGCCATCAAATAAATCAATGTTGGCCATAAACTTATACCATACCAACTTATACCATATTCTCGCTACGTACACTAATGCTTGTGGAAGCGTACGATCTCGACATGCAGGAAGTTCGCTGATTTAACGGCCTCCCTAACTAAATCGGAGAGCTGTATTTATTAAATTAATGTCTTTAATTTTTGCATTATTGCATGCTATATACTTTTATTTATAACGTAAATTGGCCTTGAGATGGCCATACAACTGAAATAGCCGACGGACAACCGATTCGGAAGAAAGATTTTTCTGTGACGGTATACCACTAGATGGTAAGCAATCAGCGTAGTTAGCTAATTGATTAAATTTTTTAGTTGATCTAAAATCTTCCCGGCCAAGAGAATACTATGAAAATCTACCTATTTTTATACTAGGGTAACCTGTTTCACATGTAACAGAAGCCTGGAATCTTGTACTAATGGAGTACAAATTACGTTTCGAAAAACGTCTCAAACTGTTGCACAAAATAGTTTCTTTAGATTAAAAGTGATATAAGAATCAACATGCAGATGCGTTATCACCTCAGATGACTAAGATGGAATGCCTCGTTTCCAGTAAAAAAGGCACTCTGATTCTTTACACTCATCGTGGGAAACATATGAGCAAACAGTTACTACTTTACGATGGTATTCCATAAGGGCGTGGTCCTGTCAGATGCTGCAGCATGGCTCTACCACATGGAGCGAATAGAATAACGTTCCAATCGAGCTACGTAAAGACGAAAATTAAGTCAGTGAGACGAGGAATTATTATGGCACCATTATTGAAATTTGCTTTGTGAATGTAATGAGAAATATAAATAACTCTGACAGCTACCTCACTTCAAAACATCCAATCGTTTTGTTCACTCACAATTACAGTCATAATCAATAATTAATTCGTACAGCGACAACTGAACAACGTAAATGCAAAGAAAATTAATAATGGCGTTTATAGTATAACTATTTCTGCCTGGATTGTCGCAAAATTTTCCAGCTTGACACTGTTTTTCTTAAATACTTTAACGTTTAACTTTTAAATCTTCTACCTAAGAGCTTGTTCTGGTAAATACCCCCCACCCCCATACCTATTTCTGACAGCAAATAGCAGAGCTTGCAATATATGTAGAAGACATCTCTTGCATTGCTCGCTGTTCCAGTTTAACGGTTGTAGACGGTCAGTGTTTTTACATGCTGCTCACAGCCATTCCATTTCCACCGACTTCAAAAAGTAGGAGATGTTCAATTCTAGTGTATGTTTTTATATGTGGGTCTTTTTTTAAATAGATTAAGAGTAACAAACGAGCACACAGTCCGCTTGATTGTAAGTGGATGCAGTGGCCCATAGACATCTACGTTTATCCTCGAATAAGAATCAAAATGCAGATGCGTTGTCAACCCTGAGGACTAAGATGGAATGTCTCGTTTCCAGCAAAAAACGGTCTCCGGATGTCTACACTCACCATACGAAACACAGTAGCACTATACTGCTATTTTACGCTGGCAATCTGTGAGAGCGTAGTCCTTCCCCGGTAGAGCCGAACCATTCGTACTACAACTATAATATAGCTGCAACGTGGCTCTACCATGCATAACAATTAAAAATGGGTAAACCGATTAAGATGGTTTTTTATATTTGAAACCTTGCGCTTTTTTTGCTTAGTCCTCAGAAGCGGCAACGCATCTGTCCTCTTCTTTGTTTAACGTTGGTACAGGTGTCCCTGGGCTGTAATAGCCATAGTAAAACGTTGCTTCAGATACATTTAAAACAACATACTATGCGCAGTATAGCACAATGAGATGGGGCATTGTAAAGAAAATATTAGCTTAATCGAGCGGATTTGCGTTACCAAGATAGAAGTAGAAGTTTTCTATGCCGATATTCGAGATCACCTCGTTGTTTGCCTGACACAAACTACTTCTTCTCAGAGACTCAATAACACAACTTTTTATGTTTATTGTTGTATAAATATTGCATGTAATATTTGAGTTGGATTTGTAATAACGTTTGTGTATAAAGCTATGCTTTTTACAAATTTCTAATGTTTTTTTTTTTGAAAAAGATCAAAAGCGGACATAAGTACTATTTGTAATTGCTAATAATTTATTATGTCTTCCTTCATGAGCCATAATCCACTGCTTGACATAGGTCTATTTTATTGTAAAATTAATAATAAAATTCTTCGTAATTGCATCGCTCGGCACACGGATATTTCGCGTCTTTGACCCTACTCCCCGTCGCCGGTGTGATAGTGTTACTCTAGTTTAAATGAGGTGGTATACCGGTGTCTAATAGAACACTTCAAATTATTATTCCCTTTCTCATACTCCCTTCTTACGACATCTGCGGGATGAAATGTAGCTATTGTCTTTCTTAGGCCCCTACATATACATATATATTTATACGCTACAGACTGGTAAATCAAGCTCGCAAAAAATATTTAGTAACTAAAATAAGCTTAATTTGTGAAACACTATTTCTATTATCGCCTCCTGTCTTATCAAAAATTTAAATTTAAAGATCTAACTTTATTTGTCTCCTAATAACTCTTTATTACAAGACGAACAAAAAATATAGTGGTTGACTTTATTAAGTTGTAGCCGTTAAGTCACCTAATGTATTCTGAATCAACATGTTTTTGTATCACTTCCCGTCAAAATCAAAGTTCGTTGACGTTTTATCTAGAAGTTAAAATTTATTTACTGCGCATACCATTGTAATTATCTCAAACCAGGGACGAGCCACGTTGTTAATGGGAGGGCAGTTGACTACCGCCATCTAAGACCCGCTTTCTACGCCATGGAATAATGGCCACCGATTAATATTATTACACAATGACTATTTAAAACGAAACGCAAGGAAATAGTTTATAGTTAAGGTTGTTCTCGTACGAAACTAAATGAGTATTAATTGCTTAACCTTCGGGCCATCTAACATCTTGACTGGGATCACTTCGTCACGATCAATCTAAAGGCGGAACTTTTGAAATTTCTGTTTGGATGATTCACAATGTATATTAAAAAAATATATATTCGATAGCGTAAGGGAACATATTTTTTGTTATAGATTAACATATATTATCTAATAATATAGTTTGTTACTATATATGAAATATTCTTTCCTTTTTCTTATTTTGTTCCTCTAGTGTAAAATATCTATGATCAAATCAAATTTTTGATTATTCTCTCAAGCGCAGTAATTAGTTTCACATCGCTATTTACGGAAAATGCTAGACCAACTGCTCTATGGAAAGGTACCCGTCACTATTTTGTATTGCTATGATGTCATCAACACCATCAGCCTGTATATTTCTTTGTCCAGCAGTAGACTGTAGATTGGTTTACCATAATCACCTTGCTTAGCAAGCGATAGCAGTATCTGACGTCCATTGACTTATACTTTACTGGCGTATTAATATCTCACATGTTTGACGCTGCCACGCCGCCATGATTAGTCACACGTTCTTCCTTGCATATTTCTTGTCTTCTGTTGCCTTTTACAATAACCACTGTATAAAGTAGTTCCTTTTACACCGTTTGCACATGATAATATTGATATATATTATAAGTCGGTTTTATAATCCCCTTTTTTTATAAATCTTAAATCTCTTTATTAATGTCAATTAAATTAACTAGATACCGCGTATAGCCTGATCACTTAGTCGGAACCCCTGAGTATAGACGTGAGTAGACAGAAGAATCCACCATTATCTAGTCAAAATTAGGTATTTTTCTTCTTTTAGGATATTTACATTTGTCTTTCCTCACCAGTTAATAGTAATAATTCAACGTCAAGTGTCAATTTTTTTTAGATGTTAGTTGTTTCGTAGAAAAGCAAAGGGTCGCGGCCAGTCTAAAGTAGTAAATAATAACATTAGAATGCATTATGATCACTATGTTCCCCATTTGCCTTATCGAAAAAATTCAAAGCGAAAACCGGTGTGTATCCCATTACTTCCATATGAACGCTGATGCTGAACATTAGTCAAGAGAGAAATTTCTTAAAACTCATTGAGGTTATCAGAATTACGTTTCTTCGGCCCTCACCTCAATTTACAATTATAAGCCTGTCCATTCTAGTTACAACTCCGTTGTGTAGACATCTCGACGGCCCTATATAAATTGTACTTTTACCGACTACTGTTATTCGATTAAAGCTAATCAAATTTACATCCGTGAGCGACTCGGATTAACCTACCTGTTTCGAACCGAAGAACTTCTCTAAGCGGAATGATTATTCGATCTTCAAATCCATTATCACTGAATATGTTTCATGTCAAGCTATCTTTAAATCTCTTAAAATTCGACTAATGTAAAATCAATGGATGTCACTCTATGTACACATGTAGGTACTATTACTGTTAGTTTGAATATTTAACATTTTCTGCTATTTTGACGCCATTTTCCGTTTTAATATCTTAATCATTGGCCTTTTTACAAGTCTTAATTTGAGCTACTTCAGTTATTTCAATAACTAGTCAGCATTTTGCGTACATTTCCTCAATAGTGACCATCTAATGAAACACGTTTTATCCAATATCTAAAAGCGAGGTTAATTCGATTTGTTGACCCCTAGGCTCTAACCGCCCCATACCTGTACTACGATTATTGGGAAGATAAATCAAAATCTAACATAGTCGACGACATTTATAGGCTTTGGGCGTTTATTCCCCGTTCGTTTCTGGTTTCCGTAACCATGTTTTAAGCAATGCTCTGTTTCAGATGACAATTATATAAGCATGTTTTACGTATTCGATGTCTTCAAGTAGTATCTATTCATCTTTTATAGCCTATCAAAGTCCACTGTTGATCATAGACCTCCGCCATAGATTGCGTCGTAGGGGAGATTTTGCCAAAGTTGCTATAATTGACAGGTAAGTCTGCAACTGACTTTTTTCAGAGTTATTACTTGAAGGATGCTACAGGTCATCTTCTGTTTTGGTTGACCTCTATCCCATCTCACACCCAACACCCACGTGACGATACGGGGTAGTGGATATTCGTACAACGCCACTTTAAGGTTAATCACTATACAGTTAAATAGTATGCAATTGGTCAATTCTTTTTTTACTGACTTAATCGCTTTTGTTCACTCGACTCCAAAGAGTAAGTAATTCCTTCGTGGATCAATGTATACGCCTTTACAACAAAGTCCAGAAACCTTATCTAACAAAAGGTTTAAAATATTTATTAAGCAAAATGGTTTAGTAAGGATTATTATACTACTAAAGAGTACATGATTGATAATAACCCCTGTGAATGAGGTGATCGCCACCATGCTGTTTCTTAATGTTTTCAAAACAATGTAATAAAATATGACATTGTAAATTGTGCCTTAAAAAAAGTCCAGTTGCGTTTTTTGCTTGTTCTTTCCAGAACAAAGGTTTTTTTGTACCAGTGTTTTTTTAACCAGTGGTAAAAGTAAAATGATTTTTTTCTTCCTTTACCATTGGTTAAAAAAACACTTCTTTCAATGATTATTACATATAATCTATACTGAATAAAATGATTCTATTCCGTTCTATTCTATTTTATTATATTTTATATTCTATTCTATTCTACTGTATTCTACTCTATTCTATTCTATTCGATTTGAAAATAAAATCAAGGAACTCTAGGGGAATCATGCTTGTCTGGTAGATTAAGAATATTTCGAGGATACATTAGAAGTGTTCCCTTTTCAAACATATACATAGCAATGAGAGGGTACCTGTGCCCAGCATCAGATAGATTAACTTCAACTTTTTGATAATTTTGTCAAAATAAAAAGAATTTTTGACTACGAGTTTTTCTAGCTAACCCATTGTTTATTTATGCATACTACAGTAGAAGTAAAATACTATAGTAGTAAAATACTATACTAAAGCAATTAATATTTGTATCCATTCAAATATCCGGTTTACGTACGCAGTTGATTTCAATAATTTTATTTTTTATTCTTGACACAAATTTGACCTTACAGAGATATCAAAGATTATCTTCGTGACCGTAGAAAGAACAAATCAAACAAAACCGCATCTCAGCACATACAAATTATCTTTTTATTATAAATGCTAAAAAATTTGCACAAAGATCAACATGCAACAGAAGCGTATCTAAATAGTAGTTAGTAGCATGAGATCATAACCGAGATAGACGTTTGCTTGCGGCCACGCCTGCGCATTATGACTGATGGTACTACCTGGTTTAACAAGCGTTTACAAAGTACCAATGATAAGAGTATTTCGGCGAACGAATGCAAAAATATTCTCCATAAATGCACACAAATAATATTTTAGTTTGTCTGCGCTGTTGTCACGTATTGTTTTGTGAAGTTATACGATAGCTTTTTCGCTCATTTAAAAGTTCGCAAATTAAAACAACTTGTTACATAATAAGATGAAAATTTAAAACACAAATTCAAAACTACTGGTTAATGCATAAACCTGTACCGTAATGTTTAAATGTCGTGAATTGAAATAAAAAATTAGGACCCATGCCAAATAGTATTTCCAATAATTACTACTTTAGACATACGGATTTGCACACTGGTAACCTGATAATTCGTACTTTAGATATTTCTGCTTCTCAATGTTAAGTAGACTTTTTTTACCTTCTTTAAAGATTATTAAAGTAATAACATGTAGCATAGTTAAATCGTTATTTTATTTTGACTATCAATTATTTATCATAAAATATATGGTGTGACGATAGGCTTAACGCCTTTACATATAACGTATGCTGTAACAACCACTCTTGATCACATAATCACATTTAGATCATCTAAATGGGTTTTTGATAAGGGCGCATATATAAATATTGTTTTATGTTAGATGTTATCTTAAAACTATGCTCTAACACTCTCGTATTACTCATTAGAACATATTAAAATCAAAGAAAGCAACAACGTTAACTTTGAAAAGACACCACCATTACAATTTTTTATGTTTTTGTTTTAGAAATTAACAATATAATTTCTAAAACAAAAACAAAAAATTTACATGCACATAGAAAGTTTGAATTGTTTTGTCTGTCTAAAATTATCTTTTTTTGTCAAACATTTCATTTATAAAATATCTAATTGTATAGATGTAGCTCATATTAATGAGTAAAATAAATATAAAAAAATATACAATTTTAGTAAAACTTCTATTATTAAAACATTTCGTGATAAATTCCTAGACAAATTCGATCGTAACAAATTTAAGTTGTTCAAAATAAATAAAATAATACAATGAGAATAAAACAGATCCCACTCTGATATTTACAATACTCTCTAGAAACGAAAGAACTCATTTGCACCTGTAAAGATTTTATCAACCCCTCATCTACATAAATAACAATATCTAATACATTCCATCACCGCACACCCCTTCGTATCAAGTGCACTTGCGATTGGTGGCGTCAAAGTACAGTCGAATTTCAGCCTTAAAGTAACCACAAAATTACGTTGCTTTCATATTTCTTAAGGCGAGCCTTAGCAACAGAGTTATTGTATTTGAATCTTGTATGGAGCACAGCCATAATAACAGCGATGACAAGCAGTCCGCGGCGTAACGAAGTTATGACCCACAAAGCGGTCGGATTCAATTAAACATCGGAGAGGAAAGAGGTTGTTAGGCACTAAATTATAAGGTTGCCTAGATACATCGCGTCTACGTAGTACTGTTTATTCTCTACCTCTCCCGCTAATAGTACGCGGAGGTTAAATAATTACTAATTATTTTCTGTTCATAGACATGATATTGTAATCGATGTTTGCTTGTAATTTATGTACGTGATGTTTTCTATGAGTGAGATACAAAACTCGATACCATTTAAGCGCCTAGTATTGAAACATGTTACTTTGACTGCTAGTTTATTTGTTTTGTCTAGATTTTATGAAAAAGGTACATATATTAATATTTTAAATAAATATTTCTAGAAATTTTTTATGAAACTGAAATGCCAAAAGAGTTTACAGTCACGTTGTAGCTATATTATGGCTTTAGCACGGCAGGATCGGCTCGGCCGGGGAAGGACCACGCTCTCACAAAATACCAGCGTAAAATAGCAGCTTGATGCTTCTGTGTTTCGTATGGTGAGTGTAGAGAACCGGAGACCCGTTTTACTGGAATCGAGGCATTCCTTGTTAGTCCTCAGGGATGACAACGCATCTGCGTTTTGATTATTAATCGAGGATATATGTAGATGTGTATAGGCCACAACCCCAACCATCAAGTTACCATCAAGTTGACCGTGTGCTCGTTTGTGACACTTATTCTACAAAAATTATATCTTATCCTCTGAAATACCACGGCTCTACTTTTATTAATCGGCACTAACATTAATGTTATTATTTAACTATATCAAACTAATCACGAGTACTTTTTCCCCTTAAACGTTTTCCATTCGCACCAACGTCAGCCGGTCTTAAATAGTTAATTGCTTGTTTATCTTCATGCAAACGCAGAAACGATACTTTAAGTAGCAAGATATTGGTTACAAATTCAAAATAGATATTTTCCCTATCAGAAACGATTAAAAACCGCTGTTTAACAAATTGAATCGTCCTGTAAACAGTATTAAGCTGAGGGTAAACTAGAGTAATCAACAGTAAGCGAACGAAGGATCGGATCGATTGGTGTTAATAATTCTTGTAAACTAGTAGATCTTGGTGTTAATAATTCTTGTAAACTAGTAATTTTATATGTATACCAGTATATAGAAGTGGTAAAAAACATTTTATCGTCCACTAACTACAAACAAGTATTTACATCGTAACTGTTACCAAAAAACTATCCTAAACCCTTAATTTTATACTAGGGAATAAACTACAACTATGCCAATATTTATCAAAATTCTTTGCACAGATTTTACTTGGGAACAGTTATAGTACTGTATAGTACTAGCTGCGCCCGCGACTTTGTTGCTTTGTGTGCGTTTAATACACCATCAAACCGGAACACAGCAATGTAACTCACTGCTGATTTACGGCAAAAATAGGAGAGAGAGAGAGAGAGAGAGAGAGAGTACTCGGAAAGGAAATACATATCCAGAGCAGGGATGGTGAACCAATGGCACACTAGGCCACACTATTTTTGGCACGTCACCGATCACTAAGTTCACTATTAAGAATTATATTATTACGAACGACTGCGAGTGATCCTAGTCATATCGTCGACTACCATTGCTAATGACGCATAGTTCATTTCATCATCATCATCATCATCATCATAACAGCCCTTTATAAATCTACGCCTCCCCAAAGGAATGCCTAGTTCGTTTGTACGCACAGCATAATAGTAAATTTCGTTGACACAACTGTATTTAAAAATTCATTTGTGTTATATTTAGGATTTCACAACCCTCGTATAAGTTATTTATGATCTTATACTTACCTTAATTTTGATTACGCATATAACTGAAATATTTAATATTATGCATTGCAAATAAATGTTTGCCCTCAAACTCTTTATTTATTTTTTGTAGTAAAACAAGAGTTTTGAGTCGATAGTTTTTAGTACTATTATTTTCCCTATAATCACGAAGTCAAACTCATTTTACTGTACGTCTACTACCTAACTAAACATTTCTTAAGAAAAATGCCACGTTGATACATAAAGGTTCGCAACCCCTGACCTAGAGCATAAAACAATGTCGTTTCCGCCGTCTGTACTCTTAGATCTTTTAAATTATGTGACGGATTTTGATGCGATTTTCATCAATAGACAGAATAGTTCAAGAGGAAGGTTTATATGTATAATACATACAAATGTTATCGAGATCAAAAAGTCACCCGTGCGAAGCCGGGGAGAATCGTTAGAAATAAAATAAATGATACATGTGCTTTAAATAAAACTTCTTTTTGCAGATAATGTGATATTTTTTCTTAGGACTTTTTCATAATAAATGACAGCGATGATGCACTTATAATAAAACTCTTAGCGCTTTTATTTTATCTACCATGTAGTTGAATACCTTTTTTCCCATAAAAGCACACTTAAACTTGTAACAAATGGCAACACAGCACGCATAAAACATAATAATACGTTGAAAACAATTTTCGAAAGATAACGCCCGCTTAGACTTATAAATGAATAATACCTCGGTTTATCCCCAGGTTTATGTAACCGTGACAAATGATGCGGATCGATGCACTATCGGAGGGCACTTATTATTATTAATCAAAGCCAGACTCCTTGACTTAAACAGGCGTTTAAAGAGAAAAGAAATATTACACAGGAGGAGCTTCGCCATTACCAGTTTGTCGTGAATTTTGTTTATTTTCAGACTATGCACATGATTTATTGCGACGCTCGTATTCATGTTCTACGTGGATATCTAGACTTTTCATTTAATATAATATTAAATATTAAATGAGTTTACTTTCAAGTTTTACAACCATTATCAAAAAAGAGTGGTAAGGACAGTTTGAAATGTTCTTTTTGTCTACAAATAATAAATATGCAAACACTAGTTTAGTATTTTAAAATTAAATTTTTATTTAATTCCTTCATAACTTTTTCAGAAATTGGTGCTAAGACAAAGCTTAGCTGCTATGTAGAAACTTTCTTTATTCATCATCGACATCTTAGTCACCTCTTACGACATCCACGGGACTACTTGGGATAGTGGCTATAGGGGAAATCCCTATGAGGCAATCTATTGAGGCCTATGACACTATTCGGTAGATTAGCTAAGGACGGAAGCTCCATCTGGTGAGCAACATTAGAAGCTTAGTGTCGTAATGTAATAACGCAAGATAGTTTCAATATTTTATGAGTTATAAATTAAAATCGTAAACTTACAACCTACACTTCTTACTACTAAACATCTCACACTTATCGAAAGGATAATGAAGTCGGAATAGCCCGCCGCAGTAGGTAGTGTAGTGTAGAGCTTTAAAATAGTATTTTATTATGTTTATTATGTTAACATTATGGTTGTAGCACGCATGGGTCGGCTCGACCGGGGAGCGACCAAGTTCTATCAGAATATCAGCGTAAAATAGCAGCTTAATAATGCTGTGTTTTATACAGTGAGTGTAGAGGAATGTAGTTTTCACTAGTGAAAAGGTCACTAGCAACGAGACATTCCATCTTAGTCCTCAGGGACGACAACGCATCCGCATTTTGATTCTCAATCGAAGGTAGATGTAGATGTCCATATGCCACAGCTTTCACTTATCACCAGGTGAACACAACATCAGATAGCTTTCAAATTTCAGCCTTAAATTTCGCAGAACGCGAGCAACCCGAGTTCGATCAATGTCATTATTTATTGCAATATTAAGGAAAATGCGAGTACAGTTGGGAAACCTGCATAGATATGGAATAAGAAACTAAAAACAAAATTTGAAGACATTTTAAGTCTGAAAATCATGCATTGAGGCATCATGGTGTATATTTCCGTGCCCAGAAGGCCTCTCAACGTCTCTACTGAGAGACGTATAAGGGCGGTAACATTTAAACTAAAATAAAGAATAATTTTCTTATCTTAAATATATCAAACAATCAATCATAGTATAAAATCTTTAACAGGAATGAAGAGTAAGAAATGATTTCACATTTCATTGGTGTACATTGTAATAGAGAACATACAAAGACTTATATACACATATCGACGTTTCAAATGTGCAAAAACATAATGAAAAGAACGTTTCTCTTCAGTGATTAAGTAATTAGACATAAGGGTCCTTGAATCTACTGTAGGGCTGCCAGTACAAAATACATTGGAACATTAAATAAATTTAATTATTTCACGAAAAGAAATCATAACTAATATTTTAGCAATAAATATAGTAAAATTTAAAAATCTCAACGTACTTAGATCTGCTGGCAAGATGCCATATTTTGGGAAAGGCGTCTTATACATCCATTTCATTGATGTTTACCGTTACTATTAAAGTATCATAGAGGGGATATTTGCCATAATTGACACGCTTGGCAGGTGGGTTGGCAACCGTTATTTTCTTACTCAGTTTTACTTACTTAGAGATGCTGCTGCCCACCTCCTGCTTCGTTTCCTACTGTCGCCTCTTGGGCACCCGAGAGATAATATGGGGTAGTGGATATTTCAACACCACAAGTGCCGTATATTCTTGGATGAATGACCTAAAATAACAAGCTAGGCCAACCGAATTGGTTAGTCCAGAGACGATGGTCTCACATTGGTGTCACAGAATCAGTGACTGACCGTGAAAATAGGGTTTAGTGTTCTTGGATGAGCTATTGACAATCTGTTTTCAGATAATTTGGTGTTATTGAGCTTGGTATTTTTATTAAAAATAGAGGTGACAGAATTGAGGAAACGTACTTCCTGTCCACCGTAAGGTATGTGGCTGCTTTAGTCAATGGACACCCGTGATTAACTTCAAACAATGAAGACTGTGACAATTCTAGCTGCACTATTCTAAATGCAAGCACTGCTGATTCCAGACCGATACGACTTAGGGACCTTCTAGAAAAGATCATACTGTTTTTTAAAAAGCCTGCAACGCATCTACAATTCCCCTGGTATTGCAGTTGTTCATGGGCGGCGGTAGTAACCTACCATCGGGTGAGCCGTATGCTCGTTTGCCCTCTCTCATATAAAATTTAAAAAAAACATCCAGACGGACTTCTAAGTAGAAAAATAGTCCAACTACCTATTCCCCCAACATACGTATAATGAAGAATAAGGATACATATTATGAAGAATTATACATTATTTATTAATATAGGTAAATAACAATAACTCAATGTCAAATTATCAATATCCATACCAGCTCGCAAAATTTTACAAATTAGTCTTTTAATATCAATTTTTTAATTGCTGATTTACCACGTGTTCGAGAGTAAAGTAAAACCTCGAAATGAAATCTAAAATAAAGAATGAAATGTTTCGAAGACATGTGCAGTCAGTCTAAACGCACTGAAGCAGGCAGACTAATTGCTCCATAATCCTTCTAGAAATAAGAGGCCTGTACAAAATAGTGAGATATATTAAGAATGAATTAAAAGAATTATCCTCACAATTTGTCTCTTTAAACGCTGATACTATTGTAAGGCTAAATAAAATACTCTTTAATCAGTAAATTATATTTTATAAAGTATAATAGTTCGTTTTTATGGGTAAATATGTTTTCAAAAAGCCTGTGATAGGTAGCTCTGGGGGTTAAGCACTTTCTGCAAATTTCACAGTATGCGAGCGTCTTGGTTTTTATCACCGCCGATGCCAACAAAATTGTTAACTGCAATTTTAAGTGCTGATTTACCGCGACCTCGATGTTGAAGAAAAACATTGTGAGAATACGTGCATAACCGAGTAATTAAATAATTCGAGATTATGTGAAATATGTGCACTAAAACGCACTGAGGTAGCGCGGCTGACAAATTGCTCTATAATCCTGTCAAAAACGAGAAGGCTTACGCCCTGTAGTAGGACGTATAAAGGCCATAACCATTGCTTTAAAAATATTAAACGATAACAATATGACAGCCCTAGACCTCTTGTGGCCGGGCGTTTTTTGCCAACCCTGACGCTGACATACGTAATTTTTAATAGCGCTTAATACTCCGTAGTATTTTTAGAATGGCATCGGTATATCGCTGCTGTAACAATATGTTGTATTTTTGTGCGAATGTGACAAAGTGTAAGCCTATTAACAACGTTTGCTTGTGTTCTAGAAGTCTAAGAATCCTTTAACACCGCTATCGTCATTATAGCCCTTTACAAATCCACTGCTGCGCGTAGAGCTACCCCAAGCCATGGCATAAAAACGATTCTAAGCCATCAGCATCCATTGACTTCCCGTATATCATACTAACACATTCCATTTAATGGCGGCCGGTGGCGGCCCTCTTAGAAGCAAGCTCGTTTGTGCAAACCCTAATTACACTTCTGTAACCGTTTTTTTTAATAGGATAAGGGTGACAAACGGCACACAGCCCAGCTGGTGGTAAGTGGTTACTGTGACCATAGACATCTACATTTATCCTCGATTACGAATCAAAAGGCAGATGCGTTATCACCCGTTGGGACTTAGATGGAATGCCTCGTTTCTAGTAAAATGGGCCTCTGGTTCTCTAAGCTCACCGTACGAAACACAGCAGCGTTGAACTGCTATTTCACGTTGGTATTATGGAAAAGCGTGGCGCTTCCCTGATCAAGCCGACCCATTCGTGCTATAAACATATATATACTACTAATATAGCCTATACTTAATACTAATAAGGTCTACAATTTAAAGAGCAAATGGTGATCTACTACATCAAAAAATCGCAAATAAGTGTAACAAAACTACATTTAAGAACATCGCTTCATTAATGAAATAATATTACGAGAGCTACTAAGCAAAATCTATACCTTTAAACGAGCAATTCTTGTATATAATCGGGATCTCGGAAACGGCTCTAACGATTTTCATAAAATTTAACGTCCGGGGATTTTCGGGGACAATAAATAGATCCAGCTAGGATTCATATTTAGAAAATATCGTTTTATCCGTGTTTTCAGGCAATAAAAAACTGCTACAATATAAGAAAGTAACGTTTGACACTATATTGGTGATCATAATAGCTCAATTGGATATCGGGCCGTCGCGAAATCGTAGTGCCCTGATCAAGTTCCCTTCTTTTGTGAGAAAACCTACTATTTCGAGTCCCTTTTTTAGTATTTTTTTAAAAATACGAAAATTTAAATTAAACTAATTGCACTTATGATTTTCTATTTAAATAACCAGTTCAGTTTTTTTATTATGTCGGTAAGAGCGAAAAATAATATTCATGTATTTCATCAGTATGTAAATTGTATCTAAATATATTTCCATAAAACATGATTTCCAAAAATATACCGAGCAAAGCTCGGGCATCCAGGTACTTACTTTTTATAATATGGCCGATATAATTAATTCTAAAATAGAATTAAATACCTATATTACAAGTTCTGTGCCGTAGATATTTGTTTTAAATTTAGTTAGTTTTGCACATACAGAAAAGACATGAACGCAATAAGATGGATGTGTATAGATGGTGTGGAGGATGACATTTTGATTGAAATATAACATAAATTAAAATACTCAGAAATCGCCTATCGTCCCGCGGGTACTATGGCGACTATGGCAGATATACCGCAATGTATAAAGCAATCTATAGGAAAGGCCCTTATTCGGGCGGACTTTTGACAGCGTGTAACGGTAACGATAAACATTTTTTTTAAATAGGATTTTTATGGGCAGAATTAAGATTTATTTATATTTAGAATGCATTATGAACGTTCGATATTGATACGGTAAGTATAAAAGTAGGGTAAGAACAAACACATGTATTATTTTCTTGTTTTGAATTACCGGCAAATTATTTCCGTTGCGACGTTGAATGTATATCGCCATATTAGCATTAACATGGCCCGCGTTTCAGTTTTTGTGGGCCGGTGGGAGATATTCGCAAGGTCGTGTAAACAAACATGTTTAATGGCTTTAATGGCTCTAGTAAGTAATTATCATAGAATAGAATAGAATAATTTTATTCTATATAGATCGCAAGAATACTTAATGAAAGTCATTTACGACTATGTTTTTACCATTTGTTAGGCTGGTTCTTATTTGGTCCGACCAAGTAGGAACCAGCCAGAAACCCAGCGGGACTCTTTTTTATTAATCAATAATTTACAATATAATATGTTGCACAATTAAATATGAAAGCCTTTTTATACAGCATGATAGCTATCAATTTTTGTTTAAAAAATATTTAAACTTTTAGAAAGTAGTATAAATTGTAAAGGAGTATAAACTGCCTCATCAAGGAATAACTGACTGTTTGAGTTAAGTTGAATTGAGTAACTGGTTAGAACCAGAGTGACCGACATAGCCCAACGGATTAGTAATCTTAAGAGGTAATGAGCCGGCCATATAGCTTGAAGAACCGACCAGCTGTGGGGAAAAAAGGTTCTGGAGTGGCAGTCTCGTACCGATAGGCGAAGTGTACGGCGATCCCCGAATAGAGGGAGCGAAGACCTGTTAAGACAAGCAGGAAGTCGTTGGATACAGGTGGCTCAGGACCGTGCTTTGTGGCATTCCTTGGGGAAGGGCTATGTTCAGCTGTAGATTTTATACGTGGTAGAGCCACGCTGCAACTATATTATGGTTGTAGCATGAATGGGTCGGCTCGACCGGGGTAGGACCACGCTCTCACAGAATACCAGCATAAAATAGCAGCTAAATACTACTGTATATCGTGTTGTGAGTGTAGAGATCCGGAGACTCTTTCTTACTGGAGACGGGGCATTCCATCTTAGTCCTCAGGTGTGACAATGCATCTGCGTTTTGATTCTTAATCGAGGATACATGTAGATGTCTATGGGCCACAGTATCCACTTACCGCCAGGTGGACTGTGTGCTCGTTTGTCACTCTTATTTTATAAAAAAAGACTTGTGAAGGGCTGTAATGATGATGATGATGATGATAAGTTACTGGTTTAACTAGCTTTTTCTGGTATTAAGTGAATGTACCTACGTGACTGTCATAATTAAAAATTTTATTCAAATAGTGACATACATAAAATTTTCTTAAATATACCGAGAGGCCAAAGTAAATATAGTTATTTCTTTAAATTTTTTTCTAAGAGTCTCCTTTGTATCTCTGTTATAAATTGCTGTTATGGCTCTCTTCTGCAAACAAAGATAGATTTAATATCGCACCGCATTCGCACCGCAGTAGTATCACCTAAATTTATTAACTTAAAGTAAATGTTGGATTTCAAATGCAATAAGAGTTGCTACGTGGTAGACCTATGCTGCAAGATGTATAGCACTAGCAGCCTTATAGACCGAAAGTGCTATACAGGTGTAACCTAGATAGGTTTGTAAATTTATTTACATTTCATTCTTGAAAAAAAAAGCACTGTTATTAATTTAAGAAAGCACGTAAACAGTCTAATGGACGCAAAACACTATCGTGCTACGAATAAGGTTTTCTATTGAAACAATTATAAACTGTAGTAAGTACTAATCATTATATTTATCCTGTTACAGGTAAGCTGCAGTGATATGGGTTCAAAGCAATTAAGTTTAAATAAGATACGAGGTAAGTACGAGCTCCTTCCTTAAACCACCTGTCAAAACATATCTTATAACGTAATGTATCATTTAGATGAAGCCCCACGTGTTAATTTTGTGATCGCTAATGAATAGGGAAGTCTCACTCGTTCCATAGTTATTTTTAAATGCAAGTAAATTAACATTCGAGCACTGGACCATACTGCATCTATATTAGTAGTATAGCTGTAGTACGAATAGGTCGGCTCGACCGGAGAGGGACCACACTCTTACAGAATACCAGCGTAAAATAGCAGCTTAACGCTGCTGTGTTTTGTATGGTTAGTTTAGAGACCCTTATAACTGGGATACAGTTATTCCGTCTTAGTCCCCATGGGTGACAACGCATCTGCATTTTAATACGTATTTGAGAACGGATGTAGATTTCAATGGGCCACAGCAACCACTTACCATCAGGTGGACTGTGTGCTGTCACCCTATCCTGTATAAAAAAGCATCAGGTGAACCCATAGACACCGTCATATATCTTTGATTACAAATCAAATGCACATGCTTTATCGCCCCAGGGGCAAAGAAAATTTTCTTTACTAATATAAAATTGAGCGGTTGTATTTTGATTTTAACTTTTATTATCCCCTTATTTTGCGTCCCTTTACATTTTTTATCGTGTCTACCACGTTAAGTGCTCAAAGGAATTGCTCAAATTAATTCCAATCACCAAATTCCATCATCGTACATCGCGATAAAATTCAGGATACCACGCCATTTGGATGCTTGGCTTTGTGGAATCTCCTACCGACGATTTTTACGGACTGATACGTTTTGGGACATTCAAGAAACGAGCTACTTTTTAAAACGTTCGTGGCTGCCTTTATGGACGGTGATCTACACTAACATCAAGTGTGCCGTATGCTTCCTTTTTTATCCATAATAAATACGAGTACATGCATAGATTTCGCACATGATATCCTTTTTATTTCTGAAGGTGTAGGATGTCCGGTAACCGATTTATATGCTCTCAATATGTTTTTTATTTTTTTTTTCTGTAATATTCTTATTTAGTAACATTGACGTAATTTTATCTTTAGATGTTGTACATAAATAGAATCCAATTATCAAAAGGTTTACAGACACATGTTGTTTGTTTTGGTATTCTATCTTCTGTTGTTAATGCTCTACTACTTTGTAATTTTGTTATTATTTTATTAGCCGTTTTTGAAAAAGGATGAAGTTTTTAATTTAATTAAAATCGATTTCCCAAAACGATAATGTTGGGTGTTTGACGCGTATGTTTTACTTTTAAGGTATATTTACGGTAGAACCGTTTTGGTCCCTTTTAAATGTAAAGAAAACAACATGGATAATAGCAAATTAATTTTCTATTGTACCTACGTACCTATTTAGACGCCATTTTGGTTATTACATTAGGCTGGTGTTATTGATTAATCCACTCGAAAGGGGTAAAAAAAACCATTTAATTTTTAGTAAGAATAGATAAATTTATAGTAAGAGAAGTAAAAAACTAATTAAAGTAATAAGCACATATTTTAATAGCTTCTTAACAGCTTTTGTACTCATAAAAACTGTTAAATTTTTAACAGATATTCAAACTTATCTTTCAACATGACGATATTTCTACAAATTTATTTTCAAACATTTTGTTTCTGTAGTTATAAAGATATATTACAGTTAAATATGTAATGTACAATAAACTGACAAACATATTTCACTACAACATGTTACTTGACTATGCAAACGTTTTTGATACACTGACAGAAAACAGTGTTTAAAACATGTTTTTTGTGAAAATCGCGTCAGTGCAGACTCACGGTAAGACTGTGCTTGAATATAGTGTATCGAAAATTAAAGCCAGTCAAGTTGCAAGCCCTTACCGTGCAATGGTGCTGTAAGAGTATCCACTACCATATCATCCCGTGCGTGTCGTAAGAGGTGACGGAGGGAAAAATCAGGAGGCAGCAGCGTCTTCCTAACATAGTATAAGAATAAACTGTGGTTGCCAAACCTCTTGTCAAGCGTGGCAGCTATGGCAAATATCTAGGGGGAGTGAGGAGGAGAGATCGGGTAGTCTATGGGGCACACCTATGTTCAGCAGTGTATTTGTGAAGGATTGTAATGATGATGATTATGAAGAAGTTTATCAAACAAATGGGTATTTTTTTCTAAAACTTAATTACCTATTCGTTTCAATTTTTATTTAAATTGTTTTATTATTTTATTCTATAAAAGTAAAGAGCCTGTCGATTATTTTGAATCTGTTTTCCGCTTTATTAACTATATTAACTATATGTATCCTTTAAGGTTTTCCGTGAAGTCATCCTTTTTGCTAACACGTCACTATGTTACTAGAACCTGCGTCTCATGTAACCACTTTTATACATATAAGGGAAAGATGGCAAGTGTTCATCTATTTCGGTACGTCCTTGACTGTTAGCTTGCGTGTGACGCATACGTTCGTATCGTGAAACCGGTGGATTCACATTGTTTTTTTGTAATTCTCTTATTTAATGTGTATTAGGTTTCCTTTTGTGTATTGAAGATGACGGCTACCTTAATAAGAATACCTTGTTACTATGTCCCAGATGCTATGTGGGAATTCTGTTCGAATATCTATCCTAGCTGATATTGTTCCAAAAACACAAAACACTTTGTGTTTGTTGTCAGTTAGAAGAGCTTTATAGACTGAACCGATTGCTGTGAAGTCGGTGAGTTCCCGTTCGAACGATAATAATTTGTAGGTTTTATAAAAGTTTTATTAGAAAATCATAGCGTGCTGTGAAGGTGGTATGTTCATGATAGTTCATGTTGCTGCTTTATTATGGTTGTAGCATGAATGGGTCGGCTCAATCGGGGAAGGACCACGGTCTCACAAAATACCAACTTAAAATAGCTGGTAGCTGCTTGTTGCTTAATGCTGCTGTCTTTCGTATGGTGAGTGTAAATACCCGGAGACCATTTTTACTGGATACGAGGCATCCCTTTTTAATCCTCAAGGGTTACAACGCATATTGATTCTTAATCGAAGATAAATAAAGACGTGTATGGGCCACAGTCAGGTGGATTGTGTGCTCGTTTGTCACAATTATTTTATATGAAAGAGTGGTCGTAGTAGTAATAGTGACGTACAGAATACGCTTGGTGCTAAAAACGGAACTAAAACGCCATTAAGATCTACTGTGTCGCTCGTGACAACTGTCCATTTAATACGTTTTAATTTAATGCTGGAAATGTAATTATGATTTATATCTTGGTAACCTTGGTGGAAAGCTTGGAGACCTTGTCGCGGTTACCATTAAATCAACTTTATTTCCTACTATATCTTCTGCTCCTTTCTTCGTCCGCATGGAAACAGAATCGTCCTCATTTTCCATTTCCTGTGGTAACATAAAAATAATTAAAAAAGAATAGTTACAGTCGATACATGTTTCACTGCGGCTAGGATTGCTCTCATTTCTGAGAGGGCTTTGGAGTTGTGAGTCTTCTGTGTGCTTAGAATCTTCTTTAGTTCTGTTTCCTGTGGTCACTTTTACTTGTTTAGTTAGAAAAAGATTAAAGAAAATTAATGATACAGCCAGTACGCGTCCCATTTCGGCTAGAAATTATCTAATTTCTAAGAAGGCTATGGAAATGTCCGCCCATTTCTTTAGTGTGGGTACTTGTATGCTCTTTACTTCTCGAAATATTTTCATTTCGCACATGCATGTTTCCGCGTGATGTTTTCCGGCTGAAAATATCCGTTACAACCTATTAAAGTCCACTGCTGAACATAGGCCTCCCCCATAGAGTGCCTCATAAAGGGGATATTAGACATAGTTGCAACCGCGGTTTTTATAGTTGTCATGAGGAAGACGCTGCTGCCCATCTCCTGATTTATTTTCCTCTGACGCCTCTTACGCCATCCACTGGATGGTATGGGATAGTAGATATTCTTACACCACCACGTATAGGCTGAATATAAAAATAAACAATTATTTTATTTTTACAACTGTATTTTTTTAATGTTGTATTAGTCCTATGAATTGCTTTTATTTGATTATTGAATAAACAACCCTAAGTTACATAAGAGTGGAATAATTCAGTTTGTGTGCTAACACCATTATTTATAAATAGTTCTTCTTCTGTGGGAATCAAGGCACCTCCGAACGCGTTAAACTACCGCGTCGTGAAGCCTGTGCAATGAGTGAAGCTTTTGTATGGATTCATTCTTGTTCCTTGGTAACCTTTTCTCACTCGTTTTGAATGACATTTTTATTGCATACTAGCGATCTGCCCCGACTTCACTCGGTTGATTTCTGGATCTCGACAAAAGCACCACCTACCGGGTTTAATTGGGAACCTAACCCATTCAGGAAATTTTTTTATTAATGCGGGCGCATATATTTTTTTAACTATCGATATCTCTAAGTCGGGGAGATCTAAATAAACAAGTTCGAAAAGCTATTGTCGCACAGAAGTTTTATGTAATGAATAACACTACGCGGTGGAGCCATGCTGCAGTATTTTATGGCTGCGGCACGAATGTTTATTATCTAATACATAATACAATCCGACAATCTTGTAAAAAAGTAACACAATTGTCGATTTTTCAGTAAAAATGTTTTATGAAACATTTTACTGAAAAATACTAACTATATAATTGTAAAAGTAACTCAGCTCAATATTTGTAAAGTAAATACCGTTTAAAAAATATAAATAATACAATTGACGATTACAAACATGTCACATACGTATTTGTAAAACACATTTTAACAATAATTAGTAACTGCCCACCCACACGATAAAATTGTATTGCAGTTATGCGTTTAATAAATCTGTTTTTATGCCACATTTGTAAATAATCGCTTTTCGAGTTGTAACCATTATTGAACAGCAACATGTAAGATCGTAGCTACTATTCTTCAATATTGTCAATGCTAAATATTCCGTCTTTCCATCGTGACAATTTTTAATTTTTATTGAACAGAAATATGAAATATTTATCGTAATTACGGATGATCAATTATCAATTATATATCTTTTATTAGATAGGCCTCAGAAGCTGCTGTGTATCGTATGGTGAGTGATGAGAATCGGTGATTTTTTTTTCCGGTTACCAGACAACGACGTATTCCATCTTAGACCTTAAGTTACCTTAAATTTTTAACCGGGAATTGATTTACATGTCTATTGGCCACAGTATTAATTTAAAACGTATATGCGTAGATGTATATATATTAAGGAGGCATTCTATCATACACCCCTAAGGACTATGATAGAACGCCTCCTTAACAGTAAAAAGATTCTCCGGTTCACTACATTCACCTTATGAAACAACAGTTTGTTACTGCTATTTACGCTTGTAATCTGTAAAAAAATCAAATTAATTACTTCATTTACTTTACTTTTTAAGTAAATCCCTTTTGACTCTGAAACGCTATTCAATATTAAAATGTCGTTAAGTCTCGTGGTGTCGCAGTTAGTTTGATATAAAATTGATCAGCGTATTAGTAGTATTTTGGCACATGTCAAATACATCAAGTTCCCACCTGATCAAGTTGTGTCTTGTTCAATTATGCAGGTAAACTTGAAGTTTACCTGCATTAATGCACAACATGTTTTCATAGACGGAAATGCGAACTCAAACTTTATTAGTTGGTAAGCAAGTTAAAAGTTTTCTAATAAAGTAAAACTTTTAACTATGTGCCTATACTATACTGTATAGTATTCATAACTAAAATGTATGTTAAGTAACGTGTGTTTTGCAACAAGTATAATTCCAGCAAAAGGCTGTCTCGAAATTTAACGGTGCTTTCCATTATTATACATAGTGGTTATAAAATCTAGAACTAACAGTAAAATGTATGTAATGTTATTAATAATTGGCGGCAAGCTCACGAAGTATTATTAAATTTGTTAATAAAATTTAAATTACATATTAGTTTTCGTATAAACCAACTAATGCTTTATGAAGGTAACAAACAATGTGTTGAAATATGGAATGTTGTAATGAGTACTTTAAGATTTCTTAATTACATGTCCAAAGTCTATGCGCGGTTGCTTGGTTGAAGTTTTGGAGCCTTTATAAAACACAAAGCGTTTTACTTGTAGTATTATAAATTCTCGAGTGGTTTATTGTGTGGTTTTCGGGATGTTTACTGCACTGGGTTTTTCTGCTTGGAGGAGTCTGTCTGGATCCACCACCACTCCACTAAATATAACTGCCGTCAAATAGCGGTGTTTGCTCTGCTGTGTTCCGCTCTGAGGCGTATAGAGAGTTCATATAAAGGCTGTGAGGTAATTCATGTCAGTCGTAATCCTAAGACATGACAACGCACCTTTAGCACTTTTGTTTGTAGTTGGCTTGGATGTTTTTCTTGGGCGGCAGTGGCTACTTTCCATCAAGTCTACTGTAAGTTCACTTCAGTTTTATACAAAAAATATTTACGACGTTATTTCGGCAAAACGACTTATATAGTCCACCTCAGGGAAAATGGCAAAGTACTGCAGGACACATGCAACCAATTTTAGACAAGACCACAGATATGTTAATCCCAGAGGGCTTGACGAATTGACTCGCAACTTACTTTTACTGGCTATCTTACCCTTCAAACCGCAGCATAACAGTACGTACACCTTTTTTGGACAACAAAAAAAGGGTAATCTATACATCCACACCAATAATCTGGTCTGTTGTATCGAAATTACCAACTCTTATCGAGCTCAGGGTGTTCTTTGCAAGCCGTTAGGACATGAAAAAAAAACAATATTTTTAAAATTTTGTCTGTCTGTCTATCGGGACTGATTTTCAGAATGGTTGAACCGATTGATGCCTGACATCAAGTGATCTGGACTTTATTTTATCCGAAAGACAGAGAAAAATTGATAATATAAATTATCTGTGATGATTATCCTAAATCAAAGTTGCGCCACATTAAATATCTTACGCAGGCGACATCACTAGCAATAATATAAAGAAGTAAAAGAAACGCTAATGAGAAAAAACATTGAGAAAACTTCAGAGCATCGTCACAACGCACCAAACATTTCGCACACCGAGGGACCTAAGGTAGGACAAAATGCAATATTAGAATACGTTAAACACTCAAAAACAAAAAACTTTTCAAAATAATTTTAGTTGTACTGTCAACGGCTCTAAGCGTATATTCCTTTGTGCAGCGAGGCGTTATTAAGACGTTTAGGAATGGAATGCGCGAATATAGGGCGCTCCACCCCAACCCTTCCTGCAGTGTGGTTCCGGTTTCCGACGCGAGCGGACTTTGTTTTCGTTAGATTTTTTTTATTTCTCAACAATCCTACTATGGTGATTAGTGGTACAGTGCGATACGATGGCTAAAAAACGGGTAAGGGTTGGAAAAAGGGGTTGCTGAGTTGAGTGTTTCAAGTCACTGAAACTAAAGAGCGCTTGTGTATCAGAAGAGTAGGGTCTTAAAAAGTGTATATTGTTTTAAAATGTGACCAAATGCTGCATCGTACTGTGTATCATTGTCTTTATTTTTTTCCTCTCTATCAAATGAGATAAATTTAATTAGAATTTCAATAGCTATGCATATGTTTTATGATTCTAAATTACTTTTCCTATATCGCTTGAATTTCGTATTTTTAACACAGATTTTTAGTGAAACCACAATATAATTAAATTTTAATACTATTAACTATGTTGTGGTGTAATAATATCCACTACCCCATACCGTCCCGTGCGTGTCGTAAGAGGCGACAGAGGGAAACTGGAACCGGAAAAAGGGAGCAGCATCTTCCTGATAACAACTCAGTATAATAAAAATCGTGGTTGCTTATCCGCCTGTTTGAAAATCTATGAGGCAAGCGTGTGTCCAGCGGTGGACTTTTATGGTCCAAACATTTAATACATTTTAATAAAAAAATTTATCTTCTCTATTATGAAAAAATCAATTGGTGTTCGTTAATCTCGCAAAACTCGAAAATGGTTCGAGTTGTTTTGTTGAATTGTTTTGTGTGTATTTGAGTGTATGTGTATGGTATAAAATCTCAGTTGGATACGGTAGGTGGCGCTGTTGTCGAGATCCAGAAGTCTCCCGAGCGAAGCCGGGGCGTTTCGCTGTTATTTATATAAAAATAGTGTTGACAAATCGGAATGATGATAATGTACCTCATTATTTAAATTATAGGATGGCTCGCTGTTTTTAAACTATCTACCTAGTTACGGAATAAAACATAGAAATCGACGCATACATTTGTTCCCAATTAAAAATCAAAATGCGGATGCATTGTCACTGAGGACTAAGGTGGAATGACTCGATAACAGTAAGGGTTCCCGGAATTCGTCATTCACCATACGAAACATCATCATTATGCTGCTATTTCATTTGCATTTTTGGGTGGCTTGCCATAATTCGCTGCAATGTGCTTATTGCGTATTAAATGTGTTAAGAACGAATTTAATGTATTGTTTTGTTGTAATGATAAGTGCAATAATCAAATTATTGCTATCTACAGAATGTTTGTAACAATATTGCTCTTCACATTGTACTATGTGCTAACGGCAGGACCCAAATGCTTTAAGTACACTTACTTTAGTACTTAAAGTCTTGCTTGAATGATTGTATGTACGTTGTTCGAAAATGGCGACTTGGCGTTTTCTTGGCATTTTATATTCTTGAATAAGTTATGTACTAGGGATTGCAATAATGTATGTCGAGCCAAAGAAATGTTTCATTACATTTAAAAAAATATTTTAACCGCCATACGTCACATAACCTTCTTTAAATGTGTAAACCATTAGCTGGCCAAGCGGACGTTGTTCTGCACTCTTTGCCGAGCCTTTTTCCTGTAAAAAATCCTCAAATTCGTAATAAAAACATTGAGGGTCACTTATCGGGTTAAAACTATCCTATCTCTCAACTTGAACTAAACTGCACACAGTGTGCAAAATTTCATTGAAATCAGTTTAGTAGTTTAGGAGTTTTTCGCGGACAAACAATGTGACACGTAATTTTTATATATAAAGATATTAGCTGTGTGAGTTCTCGACATGTCAATATAAAATTGTCGATATATGTATTAAATTAGATGGTTATACCATGAGATCTTTATAGCATTCTCGTAGTCGTCCTTCGCCTTTTAGGACACCCATGAGATGGAATTAGATTGTGGACACACTTACGCAGCCGTTTAACAGCGTGCAATCATCAGTCAAATGCAATAAAAAGTTTGTACCACGCTTATACAACTAAAACCAAACAAGGTTTTACTGCAGTTCTAAAAAATAAAACAAAAATTAATTGAAATTTTAATTAATGTGTCCACGTTAGGTATAGGGCCTTTAAAAAGTTTAGCTTACAATGATACTCTATCATTTTATACAGAATCGTCAAACTCCGATACCTTAAAAGCAAAAGATGTTTGTACTATTAGCTAAAACCTTGAATTACAACTAAAGCTAGACAAATCTTATTATTAAAAGGTTGAAGTCGGTGTCTTTAACAAGTTTCATCTCATTTTAAAGTTAAATTTATTTGCTGATATTTGTAAAGTTTTCTTATTACCAGCGTCTGCTATAAAAATGAGAGGGTGAGATAACTACTGTAAGTGGTGGGGGTGGTACGAACGGGGGTGGTTTTCTACAAACAGTTGGTCGAATCTAATCAATAGTGTTTATCGCAGCAACACTAACATATATTTTCTTATTGGGAAATTTAACATCAATTCATCGTGATTAAAACATCTCTAATGTTATTGTCTATTTTTAATGTTATGTTTTTACCGTTGCGCACGTAAACGTCATCCACTGATATCCTTTAAAACTCATAAAATACAATACAACACAATTAAGTACGTTTTATTGTACACAAAAAAAGGGAAACATAAAATTGGCCAGACATTTGAAGAAGTTATATAAAACATTTGAATACACAATTACCAAAAATATTTTAAGAGAAATCCGTTAAATTTCCTCGTTTTTTGATTAAAAGACTTTTTACGTAAACTGTAGAAACTCTTGTAAGTAATAGTAGTAGAAAAATATTGAGAATGCGAAATATTAACAATATAAATATTTACGTTAATCACATTAAGGTTAATTTTTTTTTAATATAGGAAAAGGGTGACAAGCGGGCACACGGTCCACCTGATGGTAAGTGGTTGCTGTGGCCCATAGACATCTACATCTATCCTCGTTTGCGAATCAAAATGCAGATG
>DWHP01000017.1:0-31381 GCA_018247895.1 Parnassius honrathi
AAGTAAGGCTGTTCGATATTTTAAATTTTTATTGTATTATTTAATAAACAAAAAAAAAATTAAAAAAAAAAAACAGATTTGTTATATTATCACAAGAGTCCTTTAAATAACATTTACTGTCATTTCAATAACGACTGTCTTCATTCAATCAATCAAATCAAGTCAAAAATATTTTTACATTTACGAATTATTATCGATATAATATTAAAATCATAGACAACCAAGCCCATTTATTATTTCACTCACATCGCGATCGCCCAGCCGATGGAAAGTGAATGCTTGTTTATTAGATACTTTTATGCATACAAAGAGACAAACAGTCACTTCCTTGGTCCCCTTTCAGCCGTGCCGCCGCTCGTGACTCCAGTCGATGTAGAGCCGAGATAAGCCTGTGATATTATTTACACGAATAGCCATTCCTTGACCGGTCTAGAATACGATAAAAAGACAAACGTTCTACTTGTCGGACTCCCTCGGAGATAAAACTGCTTTATAGTGTTATCACAATAGTGCAGCGGGTGATCCATCTTTTGACCGTTCATAAGTTGCGAGACAGAACTTTGATATTATATTTTGTTCATCTTGGCATGAATTTCTTATTATCTACACGATATAAAGATTTATTTTCGAATAGTATTGTAAAAATTATTAGTTTTATTAATTCTAAAAGTAAAATGCAATGAACGGGTACATTGCCTATTGAGTCATTTAGCTTAGTAAAAAAGTGCTTGACCTAAGATCATTTCCCATTTACTCTCAAAAAGTTTCGAGCAAGGAAAGGATCCGCCGCGCTGCTCTAATCGGTTCTATTACCAGCTCTAATTGGTGCACTTCAGATGTACTGAAAATGTTTTTGTTTTAGTTTCTTAGACATACGGTTTCTTTTTAACAATGTTTTCCTTCACCGACGGACACATGGCAAATAAGCATTTAAAATTGTAATGCACATTTCATTGGCATTGGTGAGTAGTGAACTCGAGTTGTTTGCGTATTACGAAATTTAAGGCGAGTTATCTCCTTCGCTACCACGGTTTGTTTAAGTAACAAGTTGTTAATATATCTATTACCATAGAATACTATAATACACAATAGAACGGCTGTCAACCTTATTTTGTACGAGGTAAGGTGTCGCCGGGAGCACTCATACAAGCAATTACGTCGTATTATCAGTTAATCACTACTACAAACCCGATTCGCTGTGTTGACAAACGGATTTTAATACGTATTTGTTTGTAAATAGCGAGCAATTTGGCATTTTCTAAATAATTTGCATTCAACATTTGGAAACGATTGTAACGTCAAAACACATCTCGTGTTGACATTTATATTTATGAATTGACGTTTTGTAGCATTTTAGTGGCTACACGGACTCCGCCCACTCCCCCGTTCTATTATGTACGTATTATAGTATTCTATGGACGCAAGTGACTCAGGACCGTGCGTTGTGGCATTCCTTTTGAGAAAGGCATATCTTTAACAGTGAGCTTATTACAAATTATCATCGGATTTCATTACCTCAATCATCTCTTACGACATCCTCGGGATGATATGGGGTAGTGGATTCTCTTGACAAACAGTATTAAATCATAAATAGTAGATACTTGACTCAACAGTACAACAGTGGCTGTAGTGATGATGATTAATTTAAAATCTAAAATCATTAGTAAACACAACATGGTTTTACATACTCACACGTGTGCGCGTATAGCAGTGAAATTTTACGGGCTATTAAAGGAACAAAAAAAGATGTGTGCGTTTGTGCGAGTGATGCGAAGACGAGCATGGTTTTGGCGTCGCTTGTAATTTTGTCATCCGATGGTTTCCAAGGAGACAAAAACTTTAAAATAGAAAAAAGTACGTAAAATGCTTTCAATAAATACGACACTAACACTATGAATACTCCAGAAACGCTCGAAATATTTTGGTAAAAGATTTTGTTACATCTCAAGAAACCAGGCTCTGTCGTTCGAACTTCACCGGCCGGCAACAATTTTTCGTATGTCTGATAAAAATCTTAGGGGAACTGAAACTGTAATTCATATTTTTGTTTCAAAACAAAAAGAAAACAGTTTTTAGCTTTCAATGCATTTCTTTCATTATAATGAAACTTAGGTGTGTTAGATGCGCTGCCGCGAAGGTTCCTGACAAAAAATATTGGTTTGTTAGTTCGTTTTCTCTGTGATTCTACAATATCATTTACAGCTTAAAACTCGGTGATTTAATGGCTGCGCACCCGCGAAGCCATCTCACATCTATAGGCATGGGAACGCTGTCGAACACGGTTAGTTGTTTTATGTGATAGTGTTACACTGAATTTTAATTATTAAGATAGGTTTATGAAAAAATGATTAGAAAATCTGTGAAAAAAATTTTCTTAGATTTCCTCAAACTTTGTAACCTGTAATTCACTGAAGAGAATATATAGACGATTGAAAGTATAATCTGTAGAGACTCGTGGTTGACGTAAAACTTAGTTTAGTTAAGTTAGTGAAATTCATACTGCGTGAATCGGAATAAAAATTAATAATTTTAATCTGTGGTAACCGTAGTTAACTATGACATCTGAATGTTGAACATCTCAGTCCCGTGACTACGGGTGCTGTAAAGCGCTCGAAACGTCGGGTACATAAAAAAGTTAATATACGCGATAAAATCCATAAAAACTAGTATTATTTAAAAGATAATGTGGTCTGTTATGTTTGTGATCGCCAATTCACCTGTAAAGCGTGGCGGTTATGACAAATCTTCCGTACAATATGTGGTGTACGTAGCCAGTAGTGTACTTTTATGGGTGGCGAAGAAAAAGGAGATGAAGAAAAAGTCGGATTGTTATTTAATTCCCCAAGAAAAAAAGTTACATTAACGTAGTTAAAATGTGATCGATACTTGCCCATAGAACACTGACAATAATAAATGTTTTCTGATAGACATAGCAATTACATGTCCAAATAACATGTATTAATTCACATAATCCAGTGGAGATTCTTCCAATATAAATACGAAGAAGAGTAGAAATGTCAGTCTTTCTGTCGAAAATACAAGAGTTACAACACCGGTTGAAATAATGGGTGAAGAAATTTGGGAAAAAATTGTTATTAGGAAGGTTTTGATGTCACTGCCAAATATCTACAAACACTTTGTGTCTGCATGGGATTCCTATAAAACCTTGTCGCTCGTTTGATGGTGAAAGAGGAGAGAGCGAAAGAAAGGAATGAATTGTTTCATCGTCGTCTGTGTTTATTGCAAAAAAGAATGCTACGAATAAAAGAATCAAGCTGAATGTACGAAAAATGTGAACAATAACTATCGTCATTTCGTTTTAAACAAAAGTGAGAAATAGTTTTTTTTATTGTAACAAGATTGGATATAACAAGAGTGAGTGCTAGTATAAAAAAAGAAAAGAGAAAAATGCGTTCGTATTTAGTTAACATATGTGCCTAGATCAAAATATGTTTTCGACATTTACGCCGTTATCATCTCAAAAATCGGTGATAATAGGTAATGATACTTAGATTAGTGTCAGTAATTGCGGACAGGTGGCGCAGGAGGTATTTAATGGACACAAATGAATTGAAACGACCATTAACAACGTACTACATGTCAGACTAAAAATAAATCTATTCTCGTTGAATTAAGCTGCAGATAGAGGTTATATCTTGATGACAGATCAAAACATTTGCAAGTTTTTCATGCAAAATAGGGTACGGGTGGTCGGAAATATGTATATCATACACGTTCGTTTTAAATGCAGCCTTGCAAACGTCACAGATGTTAAATCAAGTTTAATAGAGTGGCACGAAGAACTTGTGCATCAACATTTAAAGCATGTAAACTGCGTATTACCGAACATTAGCATCGAATTATCTGACGAGTCCTTTAAGATGTGTCAAGGTTGTATAGGGGTAAATCACATCGTTTTCCTTTTAATATTAGCGATACAAAAGCTACCCATGGAGGAAGTATCCGTTGGAGGACCAAATTAGGTTCTAATATTAAAACAATGATTACTCTTGCTTTAGAACTGTATACTTTTTTATAGGATAGGGTGACAAATTAGCAGACAGTTCACCTGGTGGTAAGTGGTTGCTGCGGCCCATAGATATCCACATCTATCTATCCTTGATTACAAATCAAAATACAAATGCGTTGTCACCACTGAGGACTAATATGGAATGCCTCGTTTCCAGTAAAAAGGATCTCCGGTTCTCTAGACTCACCATAGGAAATACAGCATCATTAAGCTACTATTTTACATTGGATATTTCATTAAAAGGAAGGAAGAAGTGGTAAATTGTATCAAATATTTTAAAACCAGAGCGGAAAATTGTCACGGGTTAAATTATAATCAGCTTTAGAAGTGACAATGGCTTATAATTAATAAAAATAAGGCTCTGTCAAAAGTATTCTAAGACCAGGGTATATTATATCAAACCTCTGTGCCATACACGCAACAGTAGAATGGAAAGGCGAAAGAGGAGATAAGAACCCTGACAGAAACGCAAGATCAATGCTGTGTGCCAAGGATCTTCTGGAAAAATTATGGACTGAAGCAGTGAAAACCGCAGCTTATGTAGAAATAATAAACCGGAAAAACATCGTATGAAATATGTACAAATAAACAGTTTTTACTCAACTCAGTAACTTACATGTCTTTGGTATGCCGGTATATATCCATATTCCAAAAGAGGAAAGAAGGAAATGAGACTCTAAAGGTGAGACAGAAATTACGGTTGGTTACGGAAAAATGTGAAGGCTTATAAAATATTTTATCTAGAAAAAATGAAGTTCTAGTGAAGAGGGATGTCATATTCTCAGAACCTATCACTTTGAAATGGGAAAAAGTAGACCTAGACACTGTAACAGAAATGCCCAACAATGAGACATCAGTTGCCGTCAATAAACAGCAAGACTCTGAAGAAGAGGTTATTATCAGTACAGTATCAGCACAGCTTATACGAACCTGAAGAAACAAGTGAAAAATAAAGTAAATGTGATAATGATAGCATGTCACGGCCAGCTTGTCAGAAAGCACAGCTATATACGTGTCAAAATGTCTATGCTGTTGAAACGGATCCAATAACCTATGCAGAAAAGTGACGCCTGTCGGTGAAAGGAAGCCATCAAAAAGGAACTCAATACCCTGAAAGCAAACAATATGTTTTGATAGGAATGGACAGATGTCCACTTCTTGAAAATCAAAACATTCATTGCATCAATTACAAAATTAAAAAAACTTGATAATGTTATTCCATATGCTAGGGTAGTTGCCAGAGGTTTGAAATAAAATAATTCATTACATTTGCGTGAAATTAATTTAGATGTTGCCAAATTACCAACATTTAGATTATTTGTTTCTGTTTCTACTAAATTAAATTTACCAACACATGATATGGATGTTACTGGGGCCTTTTTATATGAGGATAAAAAAGAAAATTTATTTATTAAATTTCCAGAAGAGGCATAAAACGATTGTAAAAATATTGTCAGACTAAATCTTTGTACGTTTTCAGAAATCTCATAAGTATTGAAATTAAAAATTTAACTCTGTAATAAGTAAATTGGGCGTTATAAAGTCAAAAAATGATGTTTGTTTACTGAATGTAACGGAGAAAACCAAATCTATGTATTAATGTATGTTGATAATCTTTTGATGTTTAGTTATAATAAACAACAGTGATCAAAAACAAGTGACCTTAAACCACAGTCACAGAAAGTATTTAGAATGAAAGATTTGAAACTAATTTCAAATTTCCTTGGCTTCCATGTTAAACAGAATTTTAAAGATTGATATGGTATTAAAAAGGTTTAATATGGAAAATTGTAGACACCTATTAAAATTTTAATGTAAAAACCTTAGAAGCCAAAGCATGTAAATCAGACAAAAATATTAAAAACACATGTAGGGAAATTTAATGTGTTCAGTGTTAGAAAGTAAGCCAGAACTTCATATCTATATTAAGTAGATACCATAATAATGCAAGTGATATATTGCTAACTCCTTTAAAAAAAGTTTCAAGATATGTGAAACATACTTTATAAGTTGCTTTACAAATGTAGTGACGATGAACTTGTGGGACATTGCGATGTAGATATGAGTGGGGACTTAAGAGACAGAAAGACTACCACTGGCTATTGTTTCAAGTTTTCCAACAATCTCATATCATGGTGTTCCAAGAAACAGTGCTCAGTGAGTTCATCATCATCTTAGGTTGAGTATTTTGCACGTTTATTAAAAGACTTTTAAATTACAAATGTATATCCAGTACTCATGTATTGTGACAATCAAACTGCCATAATGGTGGCACATACTGATAATATTTAAGGGATTGAAACATATGGATATCATTTTGTCAAAGATTTAATTAAAGACGGTAAAATATGTTTAATGTTTGTAAATACTGAAGATCAAATTGTTGATATATGCACCAAATCATTAAACGAAGAACTATTGTTTAAATTTGTTACTAGATATGGTCTATTGTAGATTTCTTTTGTAATTTTAAGTCTGCATTTCGGATAAGTTATATAATAAGTATTGCATTGACCGGGGCTGTTAAAATACAATTGGCTCTATTTGTGGAAAAGAGATAGTTCTTATTAAAGCTTTTTTCTCTCTTTCTCTCTTGAAACTTGTAAAACCATACATCGTGTGATTGTGTTAATAAAAGAGTTAATTAAAATACTTTGTATAATTTATTACAATATTACAACAGTTTATGAAATAATTTGGTGTGAAAGCAATACATAAGTAACAAATTTGTTTAATTACCTATTTCTGATATATTTATCGACGACCTCACTAACGACCTGGTAAGACATGCAGGAAGTAGATGGATGCAGGTGGCTCAGGACCGTGCTTTGTGGCATTACTAGGGGGAGGCCTATGGTCAGCAGTGGACTTGTGAAGGGCTGTAATGATGATGATGATGATCATATATTCAAGATGCCTTTAAAAGTCGTGTCAAACAAAGAAATAAAAGACTAGGAGAATAAAGATTTTGAAAAGAATATCTAGATTTTTTTCCATATAGTTCTTTCTGCTCGCACTTTCGTAATATTTTGAGTAAACCTGAGCCTTAATTAGTCTTGTGCCACTCTAAAAATGTTTTTTGTTTTTAATTACCCATCGAACACCGGGAACTTGATCATTGAATATGTAAGTCTTGTTGTTTCTTTAATATTTTAAGTAATAAACTACCAGGTTTAAGTACTACTGTGATTTTAGACATTAAAATTCATCTACCGCCATAAGTACTTTGACAAATTTGTCTCCTTTTATCTTTAGATAGACTAAAACGCGCGTCCGATTTATCAGTATGGAGGTTTTTCACTCTTTTTTCTATGGTCCGTCAGAGTCAGCCAAATTGCTTCTCAGCTTCGTAAAAAGGTATATAAATAACTGTCCAAACACGAAGATGATATCAGATACAACGTTGATCGAATATTGCTTAATTAAAGAAAACAAACATATTAATCAAATAAAACGAGGAAAAAATAAGTTAAATGTGCCATCAGGTAAATTGGTTAAAAGCGTCGAATCTCGTCATGTTTATCGATAAATAAAAAAAAATTACCACAAAAGACTTTAACGACCCGATAAAAGTACATATTTCTGAACTACAACAAAGTGAAGAAAGCACAGATTCCATCAGAAACCTTATATAAGGATGACAGAACACAGGAAGCAATGAAAAGATAAAACCGTCGTGTTGAGAGTTCTTCAGATTCCATATCTAGTTGTTCAATACTTTCTTACGACTCCTCAGAATATGACCTTAAATATGATGAAGACACAGAATTAGAAAATGACATAAATGAAAGCATAATGGTTGGTATAGATTGCGAGGAGAGGCTTGAAGATCAGCACATGAATGGAGGCAATGAAGAAACTGTGGACAGCATATGACGAGACGAAGACAGAAAACTCCAGAATGTAAAAGAAAAAAGATAAAGTTCTAAAAAATCAGGAGATAAATATAGAAGTTACGGATGATTTAAATCGTAGTAAACAGAGTTCAAAGTTTCAGTTCAGTTTTATCATACATAATAAATGCAGCAGAAAATCTGACATATTTTGACCTGCGCAGATACGATCCACCTGCACTTGAAGAAATAAAAACCGAAAGCGAGATCATATAATATGTGTAAAGTGTATAACAGTAAGCAAAATTATACAAAGCTCCAAAATAATTAAGAAAACAGTTAAATCTGTGTATGTAGGTTTGATTCACATTAGACCAACTAGGATGTATGATAAATTGGCGTCTTCTAATACGTCATATTAAAAGAGACAAACATCGATCGGGGTGCAGGTTGTAGTAAGGCAAAATATTACTTCGATTTCGATTCGAATACGAACAATTACGTATAAGTTGGATATATAATTTAAAAAAATTATATTTTGTAGGCAAACTGGTTGTAAAACTAGCAGGTAAATATAAGGGTTTCAATTTTTAAACAATCTGGAAGAAATAATAATAAAAAAATTACATTATCAAACAAAGAAGACATTGATACCATTGATGAAGTAATGATTATAAAAGAAGTACAATTGATACCTTTAAGTGAAAAATATACTAAATTTATTTTTTATATTAATCATTGATTTTAACACTCATAACAACCATGAATAAGTTACCATTCTTGAAATGTTTGTTCACCAACCTGGATTAATTTTCGGAATTTTTGAACCAATTGTTACTAAGCAGATAGAGAAAAATAATCAGAGCATTCTAGACGATATTTTATGGATAAATATGCTATTTTGTGGTTTCGTAAAAATTCAAAAGGTTTCAGTGTTTGATTACCTAATCAACTACAACGGATATAAAAACTTTCATGCCAGTATTTTTGGATCTTAGCTTTACACAAAATAGGTCCTTAAACTAACCTTACGTTTAACATCCTTTTTACTTTAAGTGATTGGCCAGACTGTAAACGTGGACGCGGGGCGGTCGCGGCGCGACGTACTCAAACATAAAAGTCTTTCTTGTGTGTCCATAGTGTCCACAGTAGCCACGCGGGTGCGGGGTGGCGGATGCTGGGGGGATGCGGTGGCGGGCGCGGGCTTGTTGGCGCGGGATGCGCGCGGGCAACTTACGCCATACATCGTTAATACAATTGGCCAATTGGCGCGGGCGGCAAGCGGCTAACAACGCGACGAGCAGGTATCTCAAACCACATCGAGCTAACCGCGCGCGTTGTAATGGCATCTTCCGAAATAAATGTAGAAAGATTTATTTTACAAGATAATTTACTATGCTCTCTAATATGTAGTCAAACATATTCATTGATATTCTCCTATGTCCAAAAAAAATTTGAGTTTACGCAATTTTACATAAAGTGTGTGAAATTATCCTTCATTTTGTCTGGGTAAATTGATTTCATGAATTCCTTTTTTCACTTGCAGAATCTGCAATTTAAAGTAAGAACTTTCCAGTAAAAATAAGTCTTCTTCATCCATATTATAGTTTGACAAACACTGATCACGGCAACACTCGGAACGAAGCCGCAATCTACTGCGGACAGTCATGTCGCGCCCGCACCAGCACCCGCGCCCGCGTTTGCAGTCTAGCCAAGCACTACATAGTTTTAAAATTAAACTATGAGTGTAAAGATAATGCGTAATGACCACATTTAGGGTTCCGTACCCGTAGGGTTACCAACGACACCCTATTACTAAGCCTCCGCTGTCCGTCTGTCCGTCTATCTGTCTGTCTGTCAGTGGGCTGTATTTCATGATCCGTAACAGGTAGACGGTTGAAATTTTCACAGAATATGTATTTCCGTTGTCGCTATAACAACAAATAATAAAAATAAAAAATTAAAGAAATCAAAGGGCTCCCCTACTATAAACGTGTTTTACAATGGTACGGAACCCGTCACGTGCGAGTTCGAATCGCACTTGGCCGGTTATTATTATTGATATTCTGTGTGCTATGATGAATATGGTGTTTGTGTGTTACATATATACCATATTAAACATCATTTTCTAAGAATAATAGTATCTGAATTTAAAGTAGTTTTTCTATAGTTGAACTACATGCCCAAATACCAATATGTATAAGTATCTGTTTATATTTATAAGTAACAGTTTTGTCTTTATTAACACTAAAAACAATATTAACTCAATTCGTAGTAATGTATTTTTTCATTTTGGGCATTGTTAATTTTACATTGTAATAAAAATTGCGAATTTTCTTTGATCCAATCGTAAAAGTAAGAGGTGTTAGTGTACAATATAAGACCAGGGTGTAATGTGTATCTGAAGGATACTAAGCCGATCTGATTATTATTCTCTGTGACAAGAGCACTCCCGGAATCTCCTCTGTAAAATAATAAAATGATTTATTGAAATAAATTAATAAATTAAATAAAGGTTAATATTGGTGTTGGAGATAATGTTTTTTGGAACTATAATGTCATTCGGGAAACAAAGACGGATGTGTTGAACCCCTGGAAACAAGATGGAATTCGCCAATTGGTTCTCGTCTCCCACCGTAAAAAAACAGCATGAATATGCTGTTATTTTATGATAGGCATTATTTAATCAAACAGCGTACACCATAATCATCATATCTTCATATCTGATCATCTCATCATGTATGATAGGAGGACTATATTTGCCATAGTATAAACTGTATTTTTACGGAAGAGTGAAATATCAGGTGTAATCATTTATTAACATCGTTACAGCCCTTCATAAATCTACCTCTGAAATGCCCACAAAGTCGACGATAGAAATCCTGTATATCGGTACAACATCCAATATCTATAAATTGGCTGACAGACTATGTATTAGATACCAATTCAGTACAGCATCACTTTACAGAAAATCTAACATCGAACTAGAATAAATAATAATAGGGTAAAAAATATCTACAATTACACAGAATACCAACATAAAATAGAAGCTTAATGCTGTTGTTTTTTATGTGGTGATTGTAGAGAACCGGAGACCCTTTTTACTGGAAACGAGGCATTCTATATTAGTCTTCAAAGATGGCAACACATTTGCGTTTTGATTCTTAATCGATGATGGACGTAGATGCCTATGAGCCCCAGCATTCACTTACCATCAGGAGCTATGTCTGCTCGTTTGTCACCCTTATTCTATAAAAATAAAAAAATATATTATATACATAATTCGAAATTCGAAAGAAACATTAGCGCGTGAAAAAATATGTGATATTATATTTGAGTAAAATAGATTATATACCTACTCCGACTTTTCGTAATAGGATATAATCATTTCAGAAAATTATAATATTAACCAATACTTAGATATGACAATATAGCTATAAATTTAAGCAAAGTTCATCAAAATTTATGTATCACTGTGTAGTACTGAATACTGAATTCCTTACAGGGTTACAGAATAACGTAAATATTTAAATGTTAACCGATATACAGATATTGAAATATACAGATTCAATATCAAATATTCAAATCCAATACAAAGATATGATTTGATATACTTAACATCGTCTATATAAATTACTATGCACTCTAATGCTAAGTCTGTGAAGAAATCACAGTGTGAAGTTGAATAATTTTGTTAAGACGAGGCATGGAGCTAAACGTTAGGATGTACGGAGTAAAAGTTTTATAATGCCTCAAAGTATATGATCCACTGCAGTAAACAAACCCAAAAAAATATATGATATTTTACTCGATATATGCTAGTTAGATATTATGTTGAAAACATGATACTAATAATTTGATACGACAGAGAAAAATCACAAATATACCCCTAAAACTTTCTTTTAACTAGTAAAAACCATGCTAATATACATGCAATCATTCTGATTTTTGTCAGATTATTGTACATTCAACATATTAACGTTACATCGTTTTAATTTTTTAGTCAAACTAATAGTTTTTTTTTTGATCGCATATTCTTATTTCTGAAATAATAGGTATGGATGTGTGCTTACACGCCTGTGTAAAGAACACTGTCGGCCGAGGCCTCATGCTATAAAGACGTGTCGCACTTTTTGCCGCAGTATTTACGTTAAGATTGTTTAAGGACGCGTTTACGAAATTGATAGATATAGAATCGAACTATTACATCGACACGGGTCACGCACACGAGTGTTTGCACGGTTGGCTGCGGGAATCGTAGTCAAATAAAATTATTTTGATACTCTGAAAGATTGAATTTGGTTCAGCTGGCTTGGAAATTCGGTCGAGATCTCCCTTGGTCGCAATCTGCATTGATGGGACTCCATCCTTCTTGCGGTTGTTGTGGTATAGAACAGTTTTTTTACCCAACATTATTTATAGCCACATGACATTTTCCGTTTTCTAACTTTCTGTTTACATAAGTAAATATTTCATTCACATATATTTTTATTTTGGGACCGTCTTCCACCATGTCTTTGCTATTTAGTAAGTAGGTTGTCTTGATTTAGCTGTCTTATCAAAATCGTTACGTTTGGCTTTTCTCTTAAAGCGCATAACGAGGGGTCCCGGCTGGTGTACATAATTTACCGAGTCTGTTTTACGCCAACTCGTGGATACTTCATCAATGTCAACATTACTCAAGAGCACTCCCAATGTAGTAGTAGTTACTAGAGCAATATGACTAGGGTACCTTTGACTTCATGGATGCCTAGGATCTCAATCTCTTTTTCAGGGCTTGTTGTGACATAGATATGATTTAGTCTTTTTTCATAATCTCGAGCATCCAGAGTGAAACTATCAATACGAGAAGTAATTGCAGCCCTGAGACTATCCAAGTCGAACCGCATACCACGTATTTCATCAATTTTAACTGCAATATATTTAAATTTGGTGAGACGGATTAATCTTGTCCTTTTATGATGGATTTTTGGCGTTATATTTTTCAGGGGAGCGGGTGACAAAGAGTTGATTGATGAAGAAACGTTTCCGGAGTTCCTCACTGTAGCTCTGCATTCCGGGAAAGGCCAGTATGCAGTTTCGTCAGGAGTTATGTATCTAGATCCGGCGAAAGTTAAGTCGTAGACTTTGTTACAACTTTTTAGTACATATTATGGACCGACCAATCACTTCTTGTCGACATTCAGCACAAATTATATTATTTTGTGAAGAAGATACGTCGCCACGGTAATCATTTGTAAGCGTAGTCCAGCGCCACTATCGCTCTTTTTTGTGATATAAAAGGACGGCGCAATATGTAGCTTATAGGTGCGAGCGATTGTCACAAGTTTAGTTACGAAAACATTAACAAAATTACTCTACTTTATTTTATTAACTACAGCATCTCAAGCAGATGGTAGCATCCAGCCATCTTCTCGCCAATCGTCCTTAGATGGATCAGTGTTCTTTAGGGAGGATTTGTGGTCTATCAAATCTGATGTAGTGTTGGAAGCGATCTCGTGCGTGTTCCCAGATTTCAGACTTTCCGGATATATTCTTCACATCAGCCTATATTGTTTAACCTTAGTTTTATATAAATGTGTAGTTTTCGCGTGAACATAAGAAAACATTATGGAATCCGTATTGTTCATTAATTACAATATTTCATTTATTTCAGAGAACAATTATTCTATTCCACATACACTTTTTATACATTTTGGTCATCATAGGTATCAACGTTATTGGACGATAATTATTGACGATATCTCCTTTTTTAATTAGTGGTTTTACGATGGATAACTTTAATTCATCTGGAAAAGTTCCACACGAAAAATATTTATTAAATATGTCAAGATTCTTGTCATTTCATTGATACAATTTTTTATAATTTTAGTACTTATGTAACAACCTGCAGGACTAGTTTTTTTCGTGACATTGTCATTCTTCTAACTTCAGTTTTCAACATTCGTTTGAGAAACATAATGTGAATATGATAACTGTTAATTAGCAAGTTGTCCGTTACTTAATGACTTGTCGTTTTGCTATATTTAGTTTTAAAATTATTGTTTCTGCGAAATCATTAATCACTTAAGATTTACTTACATAGTAGGTCTTGGCAGATAAATATTGGTACTGCCTGCGCACGTCATACCAGGTAGTCGCTGTCTGTCTATGAAACAAGTATCAATCGGCCTTACATCTTGTTTAGCTGACCTTAGGATGTGGGTGCGCTCTTTTGTTACGTCCTGAAAAGATTTTTGTTTTTAAATGGTTTTTATATAGAGTTTGGAAAAAGAAACAAATTCCATATCATTAATAGAGGATTGTATTAGGTCAAGCAAAAGTTATATTATGAGTCAAAGCAATCGTTATAATTGTAGCTTAGGTTTTTATTTTGTTTTGCTTTAGAGAATGCCTAAAGGCGTTTATTTTACACAAATATAATAAAATATATGTTATAAATAGTCAAGTTTAGCGACAATTTATTACTCCAAACCCAAGAGTAAGGTATCTAAGCCAAGTGTTCAGCGGATGTGTTTTGCGCGCATAACGAATACATGCTTTTGTTTTACAGCATCTTAGCTTATAAGGGATTAATGTTAAAAGTATCCATTAGCGTTAACGACTGTAGAAAGATAATATGACTAACCCCACTGAGTGGAGTCCGCTAAAAATATGTTTAGAATGCACCGATAAGCTACAAGTTCTTACGAACGTTATTCATTCAATACCATATTATCTATACTCAGATCTTAGGACAAAGCCCTTGCAGAACATTCTGCAGGCGGCCGTTCGGCGTGCATGATATACATACGCTCCTCGATTGCGGTGTCGCATGTAGAGATCGCTCAAAATGTATGGCTAAAAACAACTCACTAAGCGCTCTCTAGGACTGTAGTTTAAAAACCAGAGTTTATATGCAGACAGTTTAAATCTGACCCGCTGCACGCTCTTTACTTACTTCCTACACTTAAGCGCTCGCACTCTCGTGTGCGACTGGTCCGTAAAATCTGAGACGATAGACCTCCTTCCTGTACTTAGTCGGTTCTTCCGCGGAATCTGACGATAAACGTCATATTCTACGGAATGTTCGCACACTAGAGTTCCGTAAGAAATGTTACTCATGTGAGATTTTTAACCAGTTACCCTTAGAAGGCCACTCATGCTGATTGCTCTAGGCTTTCATCATCATCATTAGATCACAAAAAAACGCTTAATATGAATGCGTTTCGACCAAATAACCCTTGATCGTCTAGAGAGGTGAAGAAGATGAGCCTTTAACGCTATTTTTTAACGAAGAATGTGTAGCTACTCAAAAAGTACAAAGGTGGACGCGAGGTGAAAAAATTAGGATCCTTACTTACATTTACGATTCCCCATCCCGCAACCATGGCGGTAAGTCCGACACTATTTTGTTTGGTAAGTATCACTCTTTTCATCGTGTTTCCTAAAGGTAAACTTCTTTCTAAAAATATTAGTCCAATATCGTAAGTGTGAGCTATGTCAATGTAGTTTTCGTGGAACAATATACTTTTTCCTCGTCTTGTCACCATGGCCTAAAATTTATCAAGATAATAAACACTATTGCAAAAAAAAGAAAGCAAAAAACCAGTTTTATTGATACTATTAAATTATTTGATACCTTTAATTTGTCTATGTATATAATCAATTAGCAAGGAACAGTTTTCGTCAGTTTTATCATGATATTTTCATTAAATTTATGAGAAACAAAGTTAAAGTTTAAAGCGCTGGAAGTGTACCTGCTCTCTAAATAGAAATAAAACACGTTGTTTTCGTTTATTTTTTTCTTTCATAAAGTAAAATCAGATTAGTATTGAATGTGATGTACCTCCTCTTGCTGAAATTACAGCGTGCATTCGTATGGGCATGCTAGTGAGTATATTTTTTTAAAAACGGTAAACCCACGTTAGGATTTTCTCCTGTATCGTGGAGGCAGTTTACAAACATATATTGCACAAGGACAAACATCCAGACCCGAAAAAACTATTTGTAGGCTATACAAATACTTGTTCCGTGCGGGATTCGAACCTGCGGCCCCCAGCGCAGCCACTCATTGCTAAGCCACTGCGCCACGGAGCCGTCATCTCTTATGGTTTCTTGCGATATACGTTCCCAATTCGCGGTAATCACATTCACATCCCAGACCTGCTATATGGGATTAAGGTCGGGACTTCGAGCTGGCCAATCCAAACGAAAAATTTCCGACCTCTAGCATATACGTTTTCACATCGCCAGATATGTGTGTGTGAGCGTTGTCGTCCATATAAATTGAGAATTTATTCGCAGGTATAAATGGGCAGCCAAAACATGACAGAACCTCCACCACAAGGTGTGATTTCTTTAAAACATGCTTCTGCAAAGTGTTCTCTCTTTCTCTTCGTAGCACCTGCTGACGTTAATCTTCACCGTACAGAGATATCCCGCCTTAATCGAAGAACAATATCCTATCCCAGTCTTATTGAGTCCATAATACACCATTTCTAGGGAAGCTAAGCCTGGCAACTCGTGCTCACGGAGTAATTTAGGGCAGCAGGTTGGGCTTTGATTGTATATATTGGCAACAAGAAGCCTCCCGCTGATCGTACAAAGACTAATTTGTACATTTCTTACTTCTTCCAGGATGTTTTTGAGGTCCACATATGAAGATTTGCGATTTTTCAACGAGTGACTTATTAGAAAACGATCATCTCGTGGATTTCTTCCAAAACTAGACCTTCTCTTGACGCAAGTGGTCTCTTAATAACCTCATAATCCTCTGCACTGTCGAACAACTTATATTTTGATATAATGAGTTGATTTTGACATTCGAAAATTTGCGCCACAAGACGTAGTGAAAAGTTGTTTTCTTTAAAAACCAACTTCAGGCAAAAATTTTAATTTGAAACGTATTTTTTCGAATACAATTGCGCACTGTGCGAATGATAAAAAAAATTTCTTCTTGTGTTTTTAAACTATGGCAATTTCTGATCCACTGGATTTTAGAGCGATCTCCCGGTGTACAATCCTAGCTACTAGGTAAGTCTGTCTAAATACTATGCTATGAAGTATCGAACAAATGAAATTACATGCCCAAGTGCACGCAATTTGTGGGTTGGGTTATTAAAAATAATGCGAGAAAATGTATGAGATATTGCTGTTTCTTTCTTTCACGTTGATTTATATTGCCATTTAAAAAATATATAATTACATCGACACAATTTCAAAATGTTATTCTGTGCTTTGTTTTTTTGGGAAATAGGTAAATATTTTACGATTATATATTTGACTTGATAATTGATTAAAATAAATATTGGCGAAATTATATTAAGAAAAGCTAAACCTAAACTAAAAAAGGAGAATAAAATATTTGTTTGTTCGCTTCCCTTACGTTACAAATATATATTCTATAATATTTTACTTTCTGCAGAATTAAGGATTGAGAATACATCTTTTTTCACGTTTGTAGGTATTTGCTTGCGACTCTGCATGTCAAGGCTTTTTTTTGAGATATTGTATTAAAAATCATAATTCATTATGTTGAAACTGTATGCAGGTTGTTTCATCAGATTCTAAAACGTGCTAATTGTTGTACAACACAAAATTAATTTATTACTTTCCGTAGATTTCCTAAATAGGAAAAGAAATACCTAAGGCAAAATTGTGGTAAGTCTATATCGATTTTTATCTGTTTAAGATCCTTATTTAGGCCGAGTTTAGTTTTCGCGATGAGAATTTTGCTGGAGTAATACAACACTGATGCTCTGTAAAGAATAACTCCCTTACAGTCACCTAAATAAATGTATATCTCGAATAACAAGCGTATAAATATTATGCGTATTAACGATAAAAAATAACATCAACAATAATGTATACTTTGAAAACAATCTGCCTAAATAAAATTAAGCAACTTTACCTATATATAATTTTTTTTATCCCACATGCTCTTTCAAAGTAAATTCGAGTCATTTGGTGCAAACCTCTTAAACGTGAGGTTTGAGGCAAAATTACTCATATTTGCCCTATATAACCAAAAAGTTTTTTGTTAGGTTGTAAAATAAACGCTCACTTCTATACCGAAAATAATTACAAAATAATTTACCTTATTTATATTTTCGTGACCTGCAAAGGCTAGTATTCTTGATTCACTACCGCAACTATATAAACAGTGGGCAGCAGTTAAAAGTATTAGTTGGTTTAAAATCGACGATCCGCATTTCGATTCTGAGAAGCAATCCATATATATAAAAACGCTGTGTGGGAAGTTTTCTATTTTCGCATAGTTACCATTAATAATAAGAGGTTGCTTGTGACGGTTTTCGGAGCACTTTAATAATTTAAAAAACATGAAACTAAAAATAACACAATATTGTATTCCGTGCATTTCACTAGCCCGGATTAGCAGGTACCAATGGTTTGCGATATTACTTACGGTTTTAGAATTAATAGGCCAATTAAAATCAAGAGGCTAACGACATAATTAATGGGTTTGCGTCAAGTATAATAAAATTTTCATACTTACGTCACCAATTAAAAAATCATTACGACTTACACGTGTTACAATGCTTATAGTGAGCGCACGTAATTTACGTAGCGTAAAAATTATAAATACATGAACTGGGAAATTTCAATGTGGAACCATAAAAAACAAGGACCCTCAACATCCCATAAATTCAAGTAGACGTTCAAGTCTGTAGACAAAACATCTCATATGAATGTCAAACAGCAGTTGCCACGTTACCAACTATACAAGGCTTCGCTAGAGTAAAATCATTTTACTCTTGATCTAACCAGTATTTTATAGACGTGCCGACACGGCCAATCTTGATGTATGACCGTCCTTGGGCGAGTATCTTCATAAATTCTTATAACAAATAGAATAGACGAGCGGAAGAAATAGTGATTAATAGTAATCACTACTTCTTCCGCTCGTCTATCCTGACATAAATACACATATACGCAAGGTGTATTACGTTTGATCTCATGCAAACTAACTCTAGCTAAGGCGCACTTTTGATCAGCCACCATCTCATATGACAACATGGACCGGGCAACTGTGTCTTTCCACTGAGCACACACAGACACACAGCTCTTTATACAGATCGCACGACACTATTAGTCTCGATGGAAAATATACGCTTTACCAAAACAAACTTTCTTGGAGATATAAAAGGTGTGTCAGAATGTTTTTCGTTTTTAGATGTTAAATAAAAACAACTACTATATCGATTTAAACTCGTTTTATTTATTGTTAAATTGTTCACTTGTTCACACACATTTAACTTGCAGCTAAAATTTTCAATCACTCGCTGGAGCATCGCTCTTGGAATAGAGTTGATTTCTTCAGTGATTCATTGCTTCAAAACATTAAGGTTTAGTGGTAATGGATTGTAAACTTTACTTTTTAGGTAGCCCCATAGGAAAAAACCAGCAGGCGTTGAATCAGGGCTCCTCGGCGATTTATCACTCTTCTAGGAAATAAACCGCGAAGAGCAGCTAATGAGTCATTTGTAACATGAGAAGTGCCTCTATGTTGCTGGAAAAGGTATTGCGGTTGTAGCCATGCTAGTTTTGCATTTCTGTAGCCATGCTAGTTTTGCATTTCTGTAGCCAAAAAAGTCCGGATCATATGACAATATCGATTAGAATTAACGGTCTGTGTTCGACCTTGGTCATCCTCAAAAAAATAAGGACCGATAATTTCTTGACCTGATATGGCAGCCCAAACAACAACTTTTGGCGAGTGCAAGGGCTCCTGATGCGGTTCTAGCGGATTCTCTGAAGCTCATCAAAATTCTCTGAAGCACCGTCAATGTGAGAATTCGATTCGTTGGAGAACCAGATAAAAATAATGTTATTGAAACTCTTGAAACGGTTTTTCATAGTCCTGCAGAATTCGACTAGTTCATCGGGATCATCAGGCTTTATTTCTTGAACAATATTTCATTGAAAGGGTTAAAAAGTCTTTCGAAATAATGCGATGAACCGTAGATTTGTTCAAATTAGTATTGATATCTGTACTCTGTTCGACTAAAGTAACTGGACCAGACGGGTCACAATTTATATGCTTGCACCGGACGAATGTGTTCTCTCAACCAGCAGCGTGCCACGGCCTGGTACGACATTATCTCTTCGGATTCTATCTCTTAGTCACATTGTTGTCTTTATTCCAGTTCAGTTTACTGTCCAAGGTAAGACTTAAGTATTTTACCTCAGAGGACAACTGGATTTTTGTGATGAAAAGACTTGATAGGTGATAGTTATTCAGTAATTGTTTTTGTGTGAATATTGCTAGAACTGTTTTATTTGGGTTAATGGTTAAGTCGTATTCCTTGCACCAACTCCCTACTGTACACGGAGCCACTTGGGCCAGCAGGTCACACATCATCCCCGAGACAAGTATTGCCAGGTCATCTGTATAGCCAATTGTAGAGAAGTGATTGGCATTTTAGTTCATTTATATATTCATTTTAAAGTGGACAAAGAGCGGTAAGAAAACCTAATTTTCTAATATTCATCTCAAAATGGACAAAGAGCAGTAAGAAAACTTAATTTTCTAATTTTTGAAATCTTTTGCAGTAGTTTTATTTCTTTCGTAAAGTATAGTTTTTGATAATACTTTATACATATTTGCTAATGCTTCTTCTAGTTTCTTAGATGTTAAGAAATCTCCTACGTTTTTTTACTTTTATTCATGTAAAATCTTCTACAATATGCTATTAATCTTTTATTTTCGTGAATGTTTAATATCATTCCATTAAAGGTTAAAATTGAGTTAATGTTTATTTTTTAATTTATTTGTATGGATCTCCTACGGATGTACATATTAAATTACTTCTGACACATGCTTTACATCTCTAAATTACTATGCACTACCAATTATAAGAGAACACATCATTCTAAAACAATAGTAGTGTTTATAATTTGCCTATTTTAATGGTAGTTGGAACAAAAATAAGTTTTACGAACAAAATATAGTTAATAGTTTTTGTAACATAAATAAAAGTTAAGCTTAGCATAAAGTTAGTGAGTAATTAATTTTCTAAGCAGTCGTTACATTTTTACATAAAAAGTGTGAGTTCGTCACAACCAATGTCCAGTGTTGATATGTTTGTTACACATACATTGTATACGCGTGATATACGTGTTATTAGAGAATTCTGTCCAAGTTTTGTTCGAGTGCTGTCAGTCTTAAAGAAAGGACATGGGTTGCGAGGAGATCTCCGAGGTATATTAATATTAAATCTGCTCAACAGCTCACTATCATCAATTTTACCATTGAAAATGTATGAAGAAATTTCGAATCAAGAAGAGATCTATGAATTGCCAGTGGTTTCATCTTAAAGTAATCGAGTTTATTTTTGTACCACTCACTATGACTTGACGCCTTAAAACGAAATATTAGGTGTTTAATGAGTCTTTTTTGAATACACTCGATTCTTTCAATGTGGTTTTTGTAAGCAGGAGACCATACTTGACAACAATATTCAAGTTTGCTACGAACCAAGCTGTTGTACAGTTATTTCTTACCAAGTATTGTTGTTACCTTTTTGAAATCTTTAGACTGTCTAAGAACAAAGCCGAGCAGCCTGAAAGAAGCTGTCATTATAGAATTAATATGTTTATCGAATCTGAATTTGCTATCAAATATTACGCCCAGGTCTCTAATGGAATTGGTTTCCTTCAGGTTTTTATCCAAAACATTGTAATAACTCGTTAATGGATTATATTTACTTGTAAATTTAATAAAACTACATTTACCCGGACAGCAGCATTAGATTTGTTTCACACAAATCGAATGCTGCTCACAAGTTTATCAAGATTCGCTTGTAGTTCTAATTCATCAGATTCTTGCTTTATAATTTTAGCTATTTTAAATCATCTGCGAACAAATAAACCAGACAATTTTTAAGTACACTTGCTATATAATTAATGAATAGTACAAAGAATTAAGGCCCCAAATTCGATCCCTGCGGAACACCAGAAATAACATTGAAAGAATCCGAACACTCTCCATCAATTACTACTGTCATTATGGTTAGAGAGATAGGATTTGCACCAGCTTAAAAATGTATTAGAAATGCCAAAATATGCAAGTTTTTTATCAAGTATATTATGGTCCACCTTATCAAATGCCTTGGCAAAATCAGTATATATAACATCTACTTGAAGGTTTTTGTCAACCGAATCAATAAGATTGGAAACATAATTGAGATTTAGCACTTCTTACGCATTAAAGCATGTTGGCAGGGATATAAGTGATCTTTAACATGACTGAATATGAATAGGTGGACAAGTGATTAAAAAATCTTTGATACGGTAGGTCCTTTATTCCATCTTTGTAAATAGGTACTTCTTTTCACTTATCGGGAAAGCTCCCTGTCCTATGTGAAGCGCTATAAATTAGTTGTAAGGGGTAAGATATTGAATTTACACATTTAATTAAGAATATAGCGGGCACATTGTTTGGTCAAGCGCTCCGTTTTATATCAAGTCTTTTATTTTGTTTATTATGCTTTTTTGGGATATGTATATTCAGGAACTTGTTGCTGCGAATATAGTGAGTTATTTGTTGGGTCGTTATAGACACCGGAAAAATGCGCTGCAAATAAGTTACAGTATTCTTATGGTTCGTTTGATAGTTTGTCTCCTAAATACATCCGTGGGTATCCAGATGAGTTTTTACGTCTGTTACAAATGTGTGTTTAAAAATATTTAGAATTTCTACCTATTTCATGTTCTAGAGTAGTTATGTATTTGTCATAATATGATTCTGTATTTCACAGTCTTGACGGAGGTATTGAAATTCTAGTAGGGCTAGGGGATTATATATAATATATAAATAGGGGATAGATCTTGTATCTTCTATAAAACTTCTTATTTTGCTTTAATAGATATATCAAATAGGAGTTGTAACATACCGGATGCCTATTGCCACATTTTTACTTTTAGGCCCATATAGATTTATTATTTTATAAAGTATTTGATAGAATTTATTAACCATGTCGTCAATATTATTATATTTTTTAAGTTCATCTACCCATAAGATTTCGTCCAGGGCTTTAGTAATATGATCGTGATTGTCTTTGAAATAGTTATTTTTCTGTAATTTCACATGATTCAGATAATAACTGAATGGTATTGCAATAGATACTTCTAATGGTGGATGGTGAATATCAATATTACGTATAGGGTTGGTACATTCATTAATCTTTACTATTTCGGAGTCTGAAATTCAGTCTAAAATTTTTTTATTACTATTTATAATAGATTTGAACTGCTTGAAGTCATTTAATTCCAAGAAATCTAAGAGTAAATTATGTATGTTATCGTTGCTGTTTATGATCGGTAAAAGATACGAACCAGAGTTATGTAGTGCCCAGTTTACATTTGAAATATTAAAGTCACTTGCTATTAACGTGTATTTTGTCACTCATCCACGATTTGACTTGTGTTATTAATGAATGTTCTAATTAAGTTTTGATTTAGGGGTGGTGGTTGGTACACAACACAGATATTAAAAAATTCGCTTTTCTTACCTACAAAAATCTTAATTTTACCCAAAGACTTCACATTCAGTATTGCAATTAAATATTCTACAAGATGTTAAATTGTTAGATACAGCTATAAGAACCCCGCCACCAAGTTTATTATTTGCGCGATCTCTTCTGTACACTGTATATCTGTCGTCAAAGATTTCAGAATCATAAACTGTGCAGTTTAACTACGTTTCTGTAAGAATTATAATGGGAACATTATTGTTTTAGATTTTTTAATGAGACAACCGTAACGTTCGAACTTAGGCCTCCCATATTCTGGTAATAACATGATATATTATCGTATGTTGTGGTAGGATAACCCAACACATTTATATAATTTATTGTAATTAATCTACTTTAATAATTGATTAAAAGTACTTTTACGGATTTTATTGCGTTTTATTTATTTTATTTTTAATATCCGACATTTCGGGTGATTTCCAGCACCCATGGTCACGGGGGACTGAGGTGATTGACGTCCCGATGTTAAAGTTAACCCGGAGTACCTTCAGCTTTTTAATTATTATCTTTGGTCCGATCTACGCAGAATGAACTAACTGTGTTTTGAAGTCTTGCAAGTGGTATGCTTGGGTTTAGTTTTAATTTTATTAATTATAGGATCCCAAGCAGATGGGTACCCAGCCTCCTTCTCTATTGAAATTAGAATGTTTTTTAATTTCAATAGCCTCACGTATCATCCTTGAGATTATAAAATATAGATTTTATATGTTATCGAAATTTAAACTAAATTATAAATTGAAAGCATTTGTTAGCGCCGCCCGACTAGCTTTTTGTGTTAAAAAAAATAATGTTCGCCATTCCGGATGTCCTAATTTTTTATACAACCAGTGCGTGTTGCCAGTGATGACTTACGGATCTGAGACATGGTCCTTCACTGCCGGCCGTATGAGGAACCTCAAAGTCGTTCAGCGAGCTATAGAGAGGGCTATGCTCGGAGTTTCTCTGCGTCGTAAACTTAGGAATGAGAATACCCGCAGTAGGATCAGAGTAAACGACATAGCCCAATGGAGTAGTAAACTGAAGTGGCAAAGGGGCCGGCCACATAGTTCGAGGAACCGATAACCGATGGGGAAAAAATGTTCTCAAGTGGCAGCCTCGTACCGGCAGGTGAAATGTAAGACATCCCCCCACTAGATGGAGTGCCGATCTGGTAAGATATGCAGGAAGTCGACGGATGTAGGTGGCTCAGGACCGTGCTTTGTGGAATCCCTTGGGGAGGCCTATGTTCAACAGTGGACTTGTGAAGGTCTGTAATGATAACGGTGATGATGATTTCTTCTACGAAGAATTTACAAAGCATTCTTAAGAAAGGCGTTCACATCGTTATACACACTGCGTATTGTCTTGAAACCACTAAACTATTATGTAAAATAATATGCGTAAGGTACTTATTTTGAATATCCAGTATTTTAAAGGAATGCCATTAAACTAATGGCATCACACATAAAAAAGTCGTCGTAAAATAAATATAGCGGCAAAAGCTACTTAGAACTTGCGACCTAAAAATATTACGTAAATGTTTGCTATCCATATTAAATTGTAAATGCGTATCCCACAAATATAATATACAATATTTTGTGTATATGAGATATATCATCTAATACATCCAATATAAGTTAGATGAATGTAGAGGAGTTTTTTTTTAAATAATAATTTACTTTTATCTCGTAACATGAAAATGTGTGTGAAAATGGCTTTTAGGCGTAAGCCACAAAGATTTAGAGGCTCTACTACGGTTTCATATAAGTACTTTAAGTAAACTTCTTTTCGCTAGGCAAGAAGATTGCTTGTCGTGCGTTATTTACTCAGTATTAGTAAAAAATTTCGCATTTTCTTATCTTTAACTAATACAGATTAGTTTTTCTATTATATATACGTGGATGGTCTGAAAAGTTTCCGACCCAAAAAAGATACAAGACATTTTATCTTAAAATTTATTTTTCTACATAGTCTCCTTGTAACTCTACACACTTCCATCACTCTAACCCTTCCAAATAGTACTCGCTAATGGTTTTACCTTTTTGAAGATAATCGATTAAGATAACTCCAAGACCATCCCAAAAAACTGTCATCATCACTTTCCCAGCCACAGAAACAGTTTTAGCTTTTTTTGAAACCAACCCCTATGCAGTCCTCTGTTTTGACTATATTTTTGTATCCAAGTTTCATCTACTGTAATTGTTCGGCGCCAAAACTCGGATTTATTGCACCTAAACTGCGCCAATAAAGCATTGGAAATGTTCATTCGAACACGTTTTTGGTGTAACGTAAGCAAACGCGGCACCCAACGCCCTGACAGCTTCTTCATGCCTAAATCTCGATTTAATATATGACAAATTCGTTCTTTGGACAATTTCGTAGCCTCTGCTATCTCTCTCACTTTTCGGTGGTCATCTAACACCATTTCAACGTGGTAGAGCCATGCTACATCTATATTATGGTTGTAACACGAATGGGTCGGCTTGATTGGGGTACAAGACTGAATACCACCGTTATTTTAATTCTTAATCGACGATAGATCTAGATGTCTTTGGGTCACATCGTCCAATTGCTATCAGGTGGATATTGTGCTAATTTGTAACTCTTATTCTACAAAAAAACCATTTGCTAAACTTTAGTGATGTTTTCAATTTTCACAAAAACACTCACATCGACTTAGTCAAACGACATTCTCTAGGTTTTATTGACGAGTGCAGCCATCTTCAAGTTGAGTTCGGAAACTTATCAGAACTTATATGATGTATATATTGTTGCGCGCCACAGTTGAGGCCTGTTAATGCCCCCAGCGACATCTAGTATCGAATAGAGGAACTGAGCTTTCTAGAAAACTCCACACTCGAATTTTCTACATCTAGTTGGTTGGGACCGGTATTTGCTGAAAAATTCTAGATGTTTCGGTAGAAAGGGCCTATATAAAGCCGTTCAGGACTGCGACCGGGAAGTATTGAATTGGCGATACAAGTGAAGACTTAGGAGGGAAATAAAGTGAACTAAAGTGTTATGTGTGATTAATTATTAAGCTAAGCTCGTAACAATATGTATATACCACATATATGGTATATACATAACTATATATATGTCACCTGGTCGATATCAAATATTCTTTATTATCCGATACATGACAAAGTGACTCATTAATTGAAAATAATATAAACTACACGCTTTAATCAGATACCAATACCATATTCAATAAAGTCAACTTAACGTCAATTTATACTAAATTTATGTAAAAATCTGTTTTTACATAGATTTAGTATAAACTGACTTTCCGTTCTTATACGTTTGCAAAGTTTGAAATTATTGAGAACTCCGGAAGGGAGTGAAAAGTGAATTTCGAAATTCCATTACATTTGTAGATACATATATAAAGGTCAGGCTAATAAAAGCCTTTTTAAAAAGGATTCCTTTCTTTTTAATAGACTTCAAAAAAGGAGAAGGTTCTCAAGTCGGTTATTAATGTTTGTTTTTGTGTGTTACGCGATACCTTTTTCAATTTTGCATCGGTTCTAATGTTAATTTATTCATGAAATAGGTATACAATCACACGATACTACACAGTAGTAATAATAGTAATAAAATGTTCTCCAGACCGAATTTCGGTCACGGAGACCAGTTTTAACGAAAACTAGTCACCTGCGCAGGACATAATAATAATAATGCCCAAGTGTATGCGCAAGCATAGGTCACACGAGCCGTCAACAGGCGTAATAGCTCCATATAATAAGCAAAGAATATTTTAGCACCAATTTCAGACGACGTGTTTTGAATTAACTATTCATAGGTGTGAACTTATCTTGAGCAATTACTAACTTTTATATCCGGTGGTACCACGTGCACATCGGCGTTGGACTGCACGTGCTTCAGCACCTTCAGCACCACAGTCAGTCATGCGCGTGCGCATCATTGTTGAATCTGATACGCCTGAATAATTTACGTTACTTCTTAGACCTATATTACATTCATGCATTTTAATTTTTAATTTTTTAAACTGACAAGTTATTTAATTTATCTACATATTACAATTTGTGCTCATAAATGTAGGATCCAAACTACCTATATCCCTATATCAGATGTGATTCTGAATGACAGCGTGAGAAATTATATGATAAAAGGGTGGTTTGCAAGACGATTTTGTGACCAGGATTAATAAAGGAAGGGCTTGGTGGTTTGGACACAAAAACACTTCGCAGAAGTGAGTAATAGAGTCGGTAAGCCCCTCCCTATAAGGAAGTTCATCGGCCAAATTGGCCATATATTGTAGATAACCCAACCCAAATTATGAGTACCCTTAACCGATGATATATACACAGGTATATGGGTGTGATAAAAGCAATAGATAAGGATAGTGGAAAATGGAAGAGAGTATTAATCTCTGTCCACTTCTCTATGTGACAGACGTAAGATTATTGTATGTATGCAGATAAATGATCTTTATTTGCACAAAAGTATACTTTTAACAATCAAATGCTATGTACATTGATCATAGATCATAAATCAACAGCTGGTAGATTCAAGAATGCTACCAGAACCAGTAGCCTGTGTGGAAGATTTGTCCGTAGCATGTTTGAACTGGTTTGCTTAAGAGCATTGTAAACATTGTTTTCGTCATCATCATAATAACGGTGTTTTAAATCCACAGGTTGTTGTGTTGTTGTGTGTGCACGGAATATATGGGTAAGGGTCTTTTACGTCACTACAAGGAGATTAACATCTTTATCAATATTATTTTATATATAATATAATAATTAAATATGTTATAATTCACAATATACACATTTTTGGAGTTAGAAAAAAGCTAATATTCTAAAGTGAAGCATTCTTGCAAGCACCTTTTTCAAGCGGGCGTTTAGCCTTACCCATATACTTGAATTACACGCTCTATATTTAATTGAAATTTGATTTACCTTCATCGGTAAAAACATATTTCCAATTCCTTTTCTTACTTACATTAATAAATTTTTTTTGTGTGGTATATACGAGTATATTGTATTGATGTTATAGAAGTAGTACGAACCTTTCTTAGTAAGGCCTATTGTAAAAATAACTACTTGGAGGTTGTGCACGTATACAAGTGATAAAATAAAAATTGTGTACAACTGACTTCTATATACATAAAATGCGAGCATCATCAATATAGTCAAAGTCAATTAAATACGCATTAATAAGGATAAATCAAAAACTACTGGTCAGATCTCGATCAAATTTATAAGGGATCACATGAAAAACATCAGCTCTCAAATATAAAAAGGATTTTCAAAATCAGTTTACATAGACAAAAACTTTTAGGTCAACACACATTTAAAAAAACAGTCGTATTGAGTGCCTCCTCCTTTTTTTGGTTAAGTTGGTTAAAAGACAAAAATCTTGTGTGTTCGGCTGACTAATGTTGTGGCTGATCGATCACTAAAAATATATATAAAAAATTGCACCCATAAGGGTTGCAAAATAAAGGATTTCAATGTAACTATTTAGATGATATTGAGCTTGTAATACCTATCGTTTGCCTACTTAAAAGGGTAAAAAAGTATGATCATATTATTGCTACTGCTGTGTTTGGTGAGTCTAGGGAATCGGAGACCCTTTTTACTGACAACAGGGCATTCCATCTTAAGCCTCAGGGGTGACAACACGCCAGCATTTTGATTCTTAATAAAGTATAGATGTGGATGTTTATGGGCAAAAGCATCCACTAACCAGCTGGTAAACTGTGTACCAGTTTGTCACCCTTATTCGTTAAAAAAAACTTGACCGATTTTTAAGTCATTATGGAATTTTTATAAGAAGACTCGCACATTTAATTCAGTTGCATATGAAAAGTGATAAGCCGTGTAAGATAGCACAGTTGCAATAGTTACCGTAGCTAACACATCCAAAGTATGCGACGTAACGCTAAACGCTCACGTGGCTTGTATTTACTAAACACTGAAACGTTATAAACGTGACTTGTACGTGACCGGCACACGGGCGGAAGCTTGCTTCTTACGATTGTTTTCTTTCCGGAAACGATGAACTAGTAACATTGAGATTGAACTTGATACGAGAACACCAAGGCAAAGTGTTTACATGACTCACTACTCCTGGCTAATATTCCTAATAATATCGGATTATTACAATAATGCACGATGTAGCGCAGGTGTAAGAATGCACTGCATACTGGTGTTAGTATCCAAAATCTCATATCGCCCCGTGTCGTAAAAGACGACACAGGGGGTAAACCAGAAGATGGGATGTACCGTCATTTCATTAACAACCAGAAAATCAAAACCTATGGTTTTCAACCTGCCTGAGCCATGCTGCAGCTATATTAAGGATGTAGCACGAAAGGGTCGGCCCGACCGCGGTAGTAGTATGGTTCTATACTCTCACAGAATACCAGCGTAAAAAAGAAGCTTAATGCTACTGTGTTTCGTATGGTGAGTGTACAGAACCAGAGACCCTTTTTACCGGAAACGGGGCATTCCATCTATTTGTCCACAGGGTGACAACGCATCTGCAAATCATAATCGAAAATATTTGAGTTTTGTTCGAGTTTATGATCCAAAACACCCACTTACCATCAGGTGGACTGTGTGCTCATCTGTTATGCTTATTCATCATAAAAGAATACTCTTATGAGGCAACCCACGGTGACGCTGTGTCCAGCAGTGAGCTCTGACAGGCCGTGATGAATGTATGAATTATCGAAATAATATCCGAATAATAGTCACATATTGTGCAGAAAATCTTAACCCAGTTATGAGAGACAAATACCGAAAGTGAAGAAGAGACGAGACGGGAGTGCACAATAACAATACACATTGCCTTTGGCTGGGATTCAAATATGCAGTTTAATAATGAAGTACTCAATTTACGCGGTTGTGTTGAATCTAGTTTAAACTGTCCATCTTAATTATCAGGGTGGACAACATATGAGCTTTTAGTTTATTTATCGAGGGTATGTAGGTAGGCCCTGAATAAATACGGTTGCTTAATAAAGACATCTGCGGTATTTTAGTCCACAACAATTCGAAGACGTACCAGTAATGTTCCTTACTGCTCGGAATGAGCTTTCAATAACGTGTGATATCGAATGTCGTTATTCAATTTTGCTTTTCATTACCAATATATACAATTTAACTTTAGTGATGGAGGAAGTTGTCGCTGAGTATTATTCATACTATACAAAGATAAGGAACAGACGGGCCACGTGAACCTCGTGACAGCGACAGACTTCGCACAGTTGCATTGATTTTGTTTGGAAGTATTTCCAACTTCCTACTTATTAGTTTCAATTCATTTGTAATATTGAAATGAACCACGTGCATAAATTGATATAGTTGGGTTCAGTAGTGTTCCTTGCGTAACGTTTATAATGATTATGTACTAATGAAAATTAATTACATTTTAACGTTTAATTGCGGGGTGTGTGCACGAAGTCTTATAATTTCGCGCAATATTATAAATGTCAAGAAATATTTCCTTATTCTTTTTCTTTCTAATAATTTCCTTTTAAAGAAATTTTCCTTACACTACACGCACGTTTGTCGTTTTAAGTACTAAATACGTACGCATGTCTTTTATAAAATGACACTAAATTTGTTACAGTTGCGATTTGTACGTTTTTATTATAGCCGTAGAATCCGCTTACCGAGTTATGGCAGCATAGGATCCAACTATTTCAAGGTGTTCGTGTAATAAGAGTCAACTATGGCTGAGGCATAATTTGAACAGATGCACGCACGCATCCATAAAATAAAATGCATCACTCACACACACACTAATATTCTGTTCGCTGGGACATTTGCAGAATGGTCACGTTTGACGTTTAGGCAATAAGTAAAATCTCCAGACCATCGACAAAGTGCAGTGCTACAGACGTCTAGATCTGGAACCACTTTGCCTGGCGTATGCGGACTACGAGAAAGTCTTTGATTCCGTCGAAATTTGGGCGGTGCTACAGTCTCTTCAGCGGTGCCAAGTTGACTGTCGGTATATCGAAGTGC